>ML977146.1:103796-187201 GCA_010015705.1 Aulographum hederae CBS 113979 | reverse complement strand
AGTGTTCATAGACCCATTGGGACCCAGGTAGCACTATAAATTGATTTTATATATATAATATCGAAAGGGGACGATGGGAAAAACTAACATCAAAATGGAAGTTTATTTGGACCTGACATGAGAGACGAGCCTTCGTCAAATAGAATATGTGATTGCAATTGATATCCAACTTGAAGGCAGAGATTGGTTCATGATTGAATAGGCTTCATAATTTTGTGGGAGTGGGTCTCCATATCGAAGAGGATGCTCCAGGAGTTCTTATGAAAATGACATGTACCTAGAATAAGGTGCTTTGTTGTTCTGACGGCAGGATATGATATGTATAGGTTGATGGCTGAAGGCAGGTTTCTGACAAGAAGAAATAAACGTTAGTATGTTTGAGGGATACATTGGTGTCCCACGTGATTGGAAATAGTGAGTTCCTACCTAGGTAGGAAACAGCGAGAAAAAATCCAACAAGGAGAGTTTCGTGCGGACAAGTCCTCTCACTTCCAAACCCATCGGATACCACCTAAGTTACTCACGTACTTCAAAGATGAGGATTAATTTATATCATTGCCTACAAGAGCTTCGGAGAATTCCTGGCCATCGTCCTCTTGCAGCAGCAGCGATTCCAACCCAGAGTCCCAGGTCGAGCCATTTCAACAGCCCGCCACGACCCACAATCCTCTCCAGTCCTCCTTTCTTGCGGCCATGCCTCCGCTCCAAGGTAGAACTACTCATTGGGCGTGCTCCAAGGTTGTCAACTTGTCAGTGACAAGATCTGGACCATCGGCTGCCACCATCATCTCGCAGAGACCCCCGATCTCGACAAGCTTCTGAGCTATCGTCGCCACGATCACTGCCGTCCAGGGGAACCTGGAGTGCTTCCAGGGTTCCCACTTCCTCAGATCAGTCTTGCGAGTGGTGGGCTGGTGGCAGCAGCAACAACTGTATCTGGACCTGTCTCCTGAGTCCTGAGGCGCGGCGCCGCCTCGCCGCCTTCGCAACGACCGGTGGGCGGAATCAAGACGCCGACGGAGCTGACGGACAAGCGATGTCGCAACGAGGCGTGAGGCTTTTGGCTTCAGCCTTCAGGGCGTGAAGGAGTGGAGCCGTCAGCCAGCCTGCCAGAGGCCCTGAGCAAGGACCAGAGGAAGGTCTCGAGTCCTCGTCCAAATTGGGCCAACCGCCAAGATTCCCGCTCTCCTAAGTTGCGCTTTTGGACAAGTCGGAGATTTTGTAAAGAGTTTAGCACCCCGTAAGTCCTGCATCGTCAGCTATTTATCGCACCCCTACTGCACCTCTGATACTTTTAGCCGATTACTACTGACTAAACATTGCCCTTGTAAGGACCCGCGGTGAGCGCGATGCAAAAACACGAAAGATTGCGCGCGCGCTCCGCGTTCTTGACCGTCCCGTCTCCATGACTCGAGCTGGAACCGTGGCTCGTGGGCTCAACGCGCATCTTGGAGCTTTGACAACACCAATTGCTTGACTGCGAGGCAGACGAAGGCTTGTGCAGCCAGCGAGACAGGACTTGGGAGGCAAGCCTTTGCCATGACTCTTGCCGGTCCGCCTCAAATGCAGCAGGCTTGAAAGCTACCACGACTGCGGGAGGAGTCGTCGACAGTAGTGTAGCGATGGTGGTTCTGCAGTCCTCGAGTTCGTCAGGCCGCTCAGGGGCATGCAACCCTGTGCAGATATCACCCCTCACCCCGGAAACACACGCTCAAATCCCGTAGCGGAGCGTAGGTCAGCGAGCACGCTGCGTGGTGATCAACATGAAGAGTCGAAGAGTCGGGGGATCTTCCGCTGCGAAGCCACAAACCTTCAGCGATCCAGCCTCGATGAGATTTGGGCCAATTGCTGACGCCGTTTTGTGGCTTTAATCCCAAATGGTCTCTACGCCTCCCCCAAGCTTACCGGACCTGTAATCCAGAGGCTTGCAATGAAAATCTTCGGGTCCTCAGGAGCATGTCCGAAGCGTACCCAGCACGGTCGATACATAAAAATGCCCCGGGCCCGCACCGAACAATCTTTCTTCTCCTTCGGCCTCTGCTCCAGCAAATTCGTGCCTGTCAAGACATCGTCGTCAGCTTGATATGTGCCGGTGACCCTCCAGTACTCGAGACCTCCGATCTGAGCCAGCTTACCCTTGCGGACCACCATGGCACAAGCGACTGGTGCTGCCTCGAAGCGCGTAAGTGTTTCTCCAGTTTCTGTAACAGATGTCGCAATTGCCATTTTCGTGCAACCTCAAGTCCAATATCTGACACGATTTGATCTTTCCAGCGATCCAAGTCTCAGCCCGACGTCGCTGTACGCAACCGACCGGCCCCAGAGTCTGCACCCGTCGACCCCTTCGAGCTCACCCGCCGACTCGAGATCTACGTTGAGCAGTCCACGATATACCGCAGCTCGCGACGAAAGTCCCTGGGAACATCTGGCACAAAAACCTACGCTGCATCTCTCAAGCTCGCGACTCCGGCGTACCAGCGACCCTACTATTATTCATCCGATGAAGAGAGTGCAGGAGAGACACCCTTGTCCCCCGCCAACGCGCCTTCGGGCCCCCTGTCTTCCAATCCGAGCAACCTTGCAAGGAGCGTCGAGTTCCACCGCATTGAAAATGCAAACACCCTTTTTATCAACCGCCCACGTAGCGCATACAGGCCCAACTCCTTCAATCCCTACTATCGGCGCTCCCTCGCGGCCCCAGTCCCTGAATTCAATGCAGACGAATTGGCCATACAAAGCAAATTCCGGCCGCGCTCGAACAAGAGCTCGAAGCCGGTATCTGGTGGACAGACGCCTACTGCAGTAGAGCCCATGCCTACAGATGTCCCGTCTCCCAGAAACATACCCAACCGGCCCCCGCTCAAGAAGACGCGTAGTGATGACGGCTATAAGTCAGAAAGCAAAGCAAGGAAACACAGTGTGACCTCCAATTCCACTTCCGTGACCTCACCACAATCTCCCGACTCCACTGCTCCAGCTTCCCCCTACGTCCCAGTGTCCGCCGCCCAGGCTTTCATGGGAACCGCCACTGGGGGTCAAGGCGTCCATCCTCTGTCCCAGATTGTGCTTGACAAGTACTTGAGGCCGCACTCTGGTGTTGGCACCATTGGAGGCAGGAGCAGTTCTTCTCCGCTCGTATCGCCCACATCCACCACTTTCTCCGAAGCCGCCAACGTCAAAGCTAATCAAGGTGAAAAACGCAAATCCAAACATCATGAGATAACATCAGGAGAAGTGCAAAAGCCCAGAAAGACAGCCGATATGAACGGATCAAGCCGACAATCCAGGCGCCTTTCTCGTCATGGGGACGTTCGACAAGCCAGACCCAAGAGCACCGTCTCAGTACGCTCGACAACAAGCAGACCTACGACAAGCAACGGACCAGATTCTCGAACCAACGCAGATTTTCTCGCCGAAGCACAGAAAGCTCTCGAGGCGCCCCGACGGACGCTGCAGATGAATGGCGACCACAGCCATACTGATGATGACTCCAATAGTGCGAGTGCGAGCGCGAGCGAGCTATCTGCATGTGAGACATCTGAGAAGATGCGGCGGAAACACAGTGAGAAGAGGCTAAAGTATACCACAGTGGAGCAACGGAGAGAATGGCGGCGCTCCCAGAGTCACACGCAGAGCAAGCGGCATAGCGCCATTAGCATTGCTAACCATGCGGCTTCGCCTACCGAACCTCCGACTCCGAGTCTGAATACACTTCCTGCGGTCAAGAAGAGTGCGCTGAGGCAAAATCCGAGATACGGGAATACGCCAGGGAACGGTACGCCAGATTCGGCTGCTATGCTGCAGTTGCATGATTTGGATCGGCTCGAGGAGGATAGGAGGAGGAAGCAATTGGCCATGCGAGAGAGGGCGCTTGCGGAGGCCAACAGGAAAAGCATTGCTACTGGTGGAGACGGGCAAGGCTGGACATCTCGATTCCGCGCACTCTCTCTCGGAGAGAAGCAACAACCTCGCCCATCCCGAAGCATGGATCCCCTCCTCGCGACACGGACCGGTCCCAACTCCAGACCCACAACCAGCGACGGCGCCCACAAGCGTCCCGGTAGCTCCAGCTCCAAGAAGGAGAAGAGAAAGTCCCTCACGCTTCTCTCGTCGTCGAGCAGGAGAAATACCCTCAAGGCCGCCCCGGTTGAGGACCGCGGCATCAGAGACATACGCTTCGTCGCCAAGGAGGACCAGACCAAATCCATGACGCCCGCCTCCCTCGCCTTTCTTGAGAAACAGGAGAAGCTGCTGCGGCGCCGCACGCTCGAGGAACATCAATTGCGGGCTCAGGCGTCGAAAGATGGTCTCAGACTCCCCTTCGATACGGAAGAGGAACGTCCCGAAACCCCCAAGATTGCCGATGCGATGATCAAGCAGAGCAGTCTTGCGGGCAGCGGCATGACGAACCAGAGCATGGAACTTTTGAATAAACAGGCCAGGCGACTCAGTTTGAGGTTGGAGAGTCCCCAAGGGTTCAATTTTGAGCAGTTTACGCAGCCGGCGTACACACAGCCCAGTCTTTCGGCGGTGTCGTCGAGGGGCGAAAGGAGCAGGGAGGATGAGGCGGAGAAGAGGCGGATTCGCGAGCAGGGATTGAGATTGCAGGAAGAGGATGAGTTGGCGGTTTTCCCCGAGAAGATGGAGAGAATGGAAACGCCAGAGGGAGGGAAGAAGAAGAAGAGGGGGTGTTGTGCTTGGTGGTGAGATTTGCTGTTCTACAATGTTGTGGTGAGATGGTTTGTCTCTTTTGTATTCGACTGAATATATAGGGTAACGGTACTGGGTCTGCATGGCTGGCGAGTGATTGAACTTGGGTGCATGATAGGAGGTGGCCGTTTTGGCCTTGTAATTGTGTGGGCGTGCGGGCTTTGTACGTCGGCTTTTTGCGTGCTTTGAGGTGGCCACGCAAAAATGTGCTTATTAGCACAGCCAGTG
This sequence comes from Aulographum hederae CBS 113979, assembly GCA_010015705.1. Classification (NCBI taxonomy): domain Eukaryota; kingdom Fungi; phylum Ascomycota; class Dothideomycetes; order Aulographales; family Aulographaceae; genus Aulographum; species Aulographum hederae. Next base: position 182,263 of record ML977146.1, on the reverse strand, counting down.
TGGCAGATTAGATCTCGTACTACCATGAATAGTAGCGATTACGATCGTCCAATTTTGCATCTGAAGCTGTGACAGTAAGCTGGAGTGCTCCTGGTGCTCCTATGGACCACTTTCAGATAGGTCCTTCTGGCCGATGACATAGTTTTTTGGAGGTCCGTTTGACCTTCACCTCGACAACAGGAAATGGAGGCGGGTCTGTGTTGTGCCTAGTAGGAGCATTTTGTCTTCATAGTTCAGGTTGGAAGGAGAAAGATGTTGACTCAAGAAAGAGTCTTATTAATCATCATGGGACTTCGCAGTTTCGCGCATGAACAGGTCCATTGAAGTCGACGCGGTTGATCCCAGACCCTGCTAATAGTTGCTAATAAATCAGTTTGACGTGTGAAATTAGCTACATCCTACCAATTCAATTATTCATTTGCAAATCGGACCACAGAAATTGAAAATAAACTAGACATATCTTGAGCTTCGAGTGCGTGCAATTCAATTGCATTTGAAAGTAGGGAGAACTGACAGCGCACGGCTTTGTGCCATGATAGATAACAGACCTCAAGTAATGGGAAAAGAGCTCTGTACTCACACTTGAATCGCCTAGTATACATGTACATCATTTTAGAATGCATGTTTTCTCTCGAATATCATAAGGCACGCGGTCAGGCTAGCTGGTCTTGCTAATTTTGTAATTTTCTGATCAATCAGTGGCCTTCTTACATTTGGACGAAAGCGACGGGAAGAATATCTTGAGTGCATGCTGAAAGCTATCTCCGTACGGTTGGATGTTGAACGTAGCGGGACTTGAGCCCATCCAGACATTTGACCTGACGGCAGACATCATAGAAAACCTGTACTACACCAGAGTCCATGCCGCGCTATATGGTAGGAAAAAGTGGATTTGACCAACCCTGGGCTTCCGGAGAATTGCTCTCAGATCTTCTAGACTCGCGGGAGTTGCCATATTTTATAAATCCAATGGATGCCATTGAGTCAGACGATTGAAAAAGTTGGGAAGTTTTGATCACAGCCTGAAAGCGCCTGCTATTAGATCTTCAGTAATGGAGGACTTTGAGATGTCCAGATTTGTGACTGAACAAAACAGTGACAACGAAAACATCCATCATTCTTCGACTCCAGTTTACTGTACAGTCGTTGAATGTAAATATACTGGTATGGACCTGTTCTTCTTGGGGGTTTCTTCAAAGTCATCTCATCACACAGGAACGGCTGCAGTCTAATAAATCAATAGATGCCGCGAGGCAAAAATTGGAGGTTTGCGCAAAGCTTGAACATTTCTGCTACTGAGTTATAAGAGAAGTTTCAGAATGGGGAGAAAACAGTAAAACGCTCCTACTAGTAATCTCTTAAAAATTGCCCTCGGAGTAGTATGTCTCGCGGGACTTGTGGGAGTTGACTAGTCCAGCAAGTGTCATGCATTCAAACAATAGAAACAGAAGTGAATCTGAGACATAGTGTAATTGGTTGTTGGGTTTGTGTGTGATTTTTTTTTGGTAAACAATTATTAAAATACTTGTCGGAGTATTTGGGGTGATAGTTGCCAAGCTCCGAGGATACTGCGTGATCACGTTGGGAGTGCAATAACGCAGTGGAAAAGGCGAGGTCTTTGAGAGACCAAAGATGTGAAGATTGTGATGTTAAGTGTGATGTATCTGTCTAGGAGTGCCCAATGCCGGAGATGGGATATATGCTTAAGATCACATGATGTCTGACTAAGCACGCACGTGACTACTATGCTAGTCTCCGACAATACTTGAGCATTCCTGAGCCATTGGAAGATTGCTTTCAGATTAGCTTGCCTTGCGCCACATGCAAAAGGTTGCAATTCCAGTACCCAATATGTGGTTAGACAGCCCAAAGAGGAAGAAGAGCGAGACCTGAAGTTGTGTCGTTAGATATCAGAATTTGGAGGATTATTGACCTCCAGGTGTGGAATTCCGCCATGGAGGTGACGAGAATCCGCTTTTCCGTCCACACTTGGTGTCAGTACTCGGTACTACTCGTGGACTTTGAGCGAAGACAGCCCAGACATCGACGATTTACTCCACCATACTCTCAGCTTACTTTTGTTGCGAATGAATGATAAAGAATCGGATTGGATTGAAATGGTGATGGAGTAGAGATGCCAAGCAAAAGCACGTGATATCTGCCGATGTTTTGCCGATTTGCGCTAGAGTAATGCGTGCGCACTAAATACCTTAGGCGGATTCTTTCAGCAAGCGCAGCCAAAACATCACCAACCTCACCTGCCACCTGCCACCTGCCACCGAGCCTCTCGCCCTCCCACCTCCACCTTCACCCACACTTCTCAGTCATCTCAGACCGCTGACGCGCCTGTCTACACTTCCACTTGACGCACTCGTCTATCTCATTGATTGATCTCTCGCAGTCTCTTCCTTCTCGTCACAATGGCAGCGGCAGGTGGAAACCCGAATGAAAGCATCACCGCGTTGCTAGCGGCACTAGGTAAGTCACGGAAGCAATCCAGCCGAGAGAAGTTGCTCGACATACTCTTCTGGCGCAATGAAGTTAACACAGCTGGATGTACCAGCGGCACAATCGCAGCAGAATCCCACCCCTCAACCTGCGCCGCCAGGCCAGCAGCCATACGGCGCTGTTCCGCAACCTGGCCTTCCCACTCCCTACGCGAACTATGGTCAACCGCAACCGACAAACGCCGGTAGCCTAGATCTCAGTGGTATCCGGCCTGTGAACTCCGGCTCGGTCAGTATCAGCGACGCGATCGCAAAAGCGCGAGGTATCGCCGCAGAGAAGGGCATCCAGTACGACCAAGGAAGGACCAGTTCCAGTGGCTGTAAGTACATGCTGCGCAATCATCTTCGATATCTTAGACTGACCGGCCATTGCAGATCGAGATGACCCTCGGCTGCCGGGCCGCCCATACCAAGCTCCACGGTCGCGTTCACGTTCTCCTCCTCGCCGCGACCAATATCGCGAAAACTACAATCCGTACCGTGATGAAAGACGCGAAGACCCACGCCGAGGCGGGTACGGCCGCGATCGTTCTCGGTCCCCCCGGGGTCGCGACGCCTTCTCTCCCGGACGCTATGGCAACACTCGCGATCGCACTCCACCTCAAGATGGAGGCAATTCGGAAACAATCCTCATCAACTCCAGTCTTGTTGGGCTGGTCATTGGACGACAAGGAGAGAATCTGCGACGAGTGGAGCAAGAATCTGGCACAAGGATACAGTTCCTCACTGGACCAGAGTCTTCCGGACCCCAACGTCAATGCAAGATCTCTGGACCAGCTCGGGCTCGAGCGGAAGCGAAGATGGAGATCAACCGCATTATTGATGAGAATGGTGGACCTCCAGTCAAGGACGTCGCTCGTGGTGGACGCCAAGGCAAACCCAGCACTGGCATGGACTCTCCTACCAATCAGCCACCACTTCGGGAGGGAGAAAACAGCATCCAGATCATGGTGCCTGATCGCACTGTGGGACTCATCATTGGTCGTGGCGGAGAGACCATTCGGGACCTGCAAGAGCGCAGCGGATGCCATATCAACATCGTCGGCGAGAACAAGAGTGTGAACGGACTCCGCCCCGTCAACCTGATTGGAACCAAGCAAGCGTCTGATGTGGCCAAAGACCTGATTCTCACAATCGTCGAGAGCGACACGAAGAGCCAGCCTGGCGCAAGTGCTGCCGCTCCTCCACGCGACGCTCTACGAGGCGGCCAAGATATGTATGGAGGCGGTGGCGGTGGTGGCGGCGGCAATGAGAAGATCAACGACAATATCATGGTTCCTTCCGAGGCTGTGGGCATGATCATTGGCAAGGGTGGTGAGACGATCAAGGAGATGCAGAACACCACGGGCTGCAAAATCAACGTCTCTCAAGCGTCTGGAGCCGACGTGGAACGCGACATTGAGCTTGTCGGGTCTCGACAGGCCATTGAAGCAGCCAAGGGGGCCATCTGGGAAAAGGTGGATGCCGTGAAGGAAAAGAACAACATGCGACGAAGCGGGAACCGCGACAGGGACCCGCAAAGTGACCGATACTCACAACCAGCACAGCAACAATCCTACGGCCAGTATCCTGCTCAAGGTATACAGCAGCAGATGCCAGCCGCGGCCGCGGCCGGTGGTGAGGCGAACGGTGCCGATCCCTATGCTGCCTACGGTGGCTACCAGGCTTACTTGACCCTGTGGTATGCGGCTGTTGCGTCGCAGCAGCAAGCTGCCGGCCAACCCCCTGGCGGTCAAGCACCCGCTCCGGGTGATCAAAGCCAGAGGCCTCCTGGCCTCTAGACGTTGGCACGACTAGTCCACCGTGACGTGACTGCGAACTGTTGACCGCTTGACATCGATGATGACTCTGGATCTGATACGACCTTTGCTACTCGATGCATGATTTCGTTGATGCAATGATGCTCGTAGACACTCACCCCTGGCTTGAATCTGGCTTGAATTCGGCTTGACTGTTTGCTATTGGGACTCCTCTCTTTCGACCTTGCTGCGCTGCATTGCTCTGCTCGACTGCGTGCATGATCAGGCTGGATTCATCTGACTCAATCATCTTGATTCTTGATACGGGCTTGGCTCTTTACAATCATCAGCCTGCCCTCGACCCGACACGCTTGCTGAGGCACACATTGGACCAGTCAATGCCTTGAACTGCTTCAAATCGCTACTCGCTGATCATTTCACTGGATGGCCCTAAATTTGTTACTCATGGACCGGGACATGAAGCGCTCAATCCACAGACCTTCGATGATGACACTTGCTTTCATGCTCACTATGGATCCCTAATCTCAACTCTCCCCGATGAACATCTCGATTGAAACATTCGTGCCAGCCTGTCAACATCATGGGCATGAATACCACCTTGCTGAGCTCTTCGACTGTTGCTATTGTGCAGCGAAACATCCGTGTGATTTAGCACAAGGGTTCCTGGCGGTAGCATGTTCCCTTGGTTTTGCTTTTAATTTCTTGGTCTTTCCTTTTCAATGTGTACAATATCTGGTTATGCGGCGGGATGAACAGTGGTTTTCTCACCCTCTCGACACATTGCTCACACACGGTGCCAACCAACACCCCATCTGGGCGAAAGGGGTAATATTGCGGCGTGTACCTAGGTAGCAAATGAAGATGAACTTTTCAGAAGAATTGCAGGTGACATTTTGCTCCGCATGGGGTTCTCGTGACCAATATAAATGTGCCGGGATTACATACCTCGAGCTCGAGCTGCCATCCACTCCATATGATTCCTTATACCCACGCTTTACTTTTCAGAAGGACCATCAGAGAACAACACTACTCTTCTCATCTGCGTCGCATTACGTCCGTATTCAGTCTTCGATGCCTCTCAGCTTCGAAAAGAGGTGATGGTTCACGGCGAGATGGTGGGGTTAGGCGAGATCCGACATGGAGGGGCTCGAAGCTCCGCAAATCTGACCGAATCGCTCACCAACCATTGGTTGCGGCCGATGTCTTCAATCGAGATGGTCCCTTGATAAGCTGTGACATCTCGTCGCCTTCTGTGTCATTTGAACTCTCTTCTCTCTCTTGCTGTGTTCTCTTTCACCTCAATCTTTCGTGATATCCAGGGGGAGAGATCATATTGTCCTTGAGAATTATCCGTCCTCCCCACCTTTCTCTATCTTTTTCGCTCCGTTTGTGTACTAAAGCAAAGCAAACAAATGAAGCTGCTGTAGAAGAAGTTGCCTTTCAGTATCCTCAAACAAACTTGCCTGCAGCTTCTCGACCTTCTCCGCCATGGCTCCCGGTCTGGTCGACCCAGCGGTTTCGGCGGATACCACCCGCTCCCTCTCCTCCGTCACTGAGCAGTACAACGACACTCTGCGGTTCTTTTTGAATGGCACAAAAGTTACATTGGACGACGCGGACCCCGAAGTGACACTCCTGGAGTATCTGAGAGGCATTGGGCTTACGGGGACCAAGTTGGGATGTGCAGAGGGAGGTTGTGGAGCTTGCACTGTGGTATGTGGCGAATATCTCACACTCCTTTCGAACAAGCCTATCACCTCTGTTGAACTGTACTTACTATAAAATATATAGGTAGTCTCGCAGTACAACCCAACAACGAAGCAAATCTACCACGCCTCCGTAAACGCCTGCCTCGCTCCCCTCGTCAGCGTCGATGGAAAGCATGTCATTACAGTTGAAGGCATTGGAAACGTCTCTCGCCCACATCCAGCCCAAGAGCGTATCGCGCTGAGCAATGGCTCTCAATGCGGATTTTGCACACCAGGAATCGTTATGAGCCTCTACGCGCTTCTACGGAACAAGCCTGATCCCTCTGAACACGAAGTCGAAGAGGCGTTTGATGGCAATCTGTGCAGGTGTACAGGATACAGACCGATTTTGGATGCAGCACAGAGCTTCAGCCGCGAAAAGAGCTGTGGGAAAGCGAGTGCCAATGGCGGAAGCGGATGCTGCATGGAGAAAGCAGACGGCGAGAAGAATGGGGGATGCTGCAAGAATGGGATAAAGGAGGATGACCAGCCGATCAAGAGATTCACGCCTCCGGGTTTCATCGAGTACAAACCAGATACGGAGCTCATTTTCCCTTCGGCGCTGAGGCGGCATGAGTTCAAGCCGCTGGCTTTCGGAAATAAGAGGAAGAAGTGGTTCAGGCCGGTGACATTGGAGCAGCTCCTGGAAATCAAGAGCGTATATCCGTCGGCGAAGATCATCGGAGGGAGCACCGAGACCCAGATCGAAGTCAAGTTCAAGAACATGCAGTATACGGCTTCGGTCTTTGTTGGAGACATCCCAGAGCTCAGGCAATATGATTTTAAGGACGACCATCTCGAGATTGGCGGAAACGTGATCTTGACTGATTTGGAGAATATTGCTGCAGAGGCGGTCAAGCACTACGGACCAGCGAAAGGACAACCTTTTGCGGCTATTCTGAAGCAGATCAGGTACTTCGCCGGTCGGCAGATTAGGAATGTGGGAACACCAGCAGGAAACCTTGCCACGGCATCGCCCATCTCGGATTTGAACCCCGTGTTTGTTGCATCGAATGCCACCTTGGTTGCCAAATCGCTGGACAAGACCACCGAAATCCCAATGTCCGAGTTCTTCAAAGGCTACAGAGTCACTGCCCTTCCTCCGGATGCCATCATCGCCGGTTTGAGAATCCCAGTCACCAAGGAGAAAGGGGAGTATATGCGAGCTTTCAAGCAGGCGAAGCGGAAAGACGATGACATTGCGATTGTCAATGCTGCCTTACGCGTGACTTTGAGCGATGCCTACACTGTCGACAGTGTTGACCTTGTTTATGGAGGCATGGCCCCGACGACAATTGCGGCGAAGAAAGCTGTGGAGTATCTCCAGGGGAAGAAGTGGACGGATCCGCAGACTGTTGAGGGGGCGATGAATGCCTTGGAACAGGACTTTGACCTTCGATTCGGCGTTCCAGGTGGTATGGCCACGTACCGGAAATCCCTCGCACTCGGCTTTTTTTACAAATTCTACCATGAAGTGCTCTCGGAGCTTGCAGCTGAAGAGGCGGAAATTGATAAAGAGGCCATTGGCGAGATTGATCGTATGATCTCTCATGGAAAGAAAGACCATGATTCGGCGGTTGCTTACGAAAAGAAGATTTTGGGCAAGGAACGACCTCATGTTGCCGCCATGAAGCAATGCACAGGCGAGGCTCAATACACGGATGATATTCCAGTCCAGAAGAATGAGCTCTACGGCTGCATGGTTCTCTCCTCCAAGGCGCACGCAAAGCTTTTGAAAGTGGATCCGTCACCCGCGCTGGAGCTTCCTGGAGTTGTAGAGTGGGTCGACCACCGCGATCTTCCATCTCCAGAGGCAAATTGGTGGGGCGCACCAATCTGCGATGAGACCTTCTTCGCCGTTGATGAGGTTTTCACAGCTGGCCAACCCATCGGTATCATCCTTGCTTCGAGCGCTAAGCAGGCGGAGGCAGCTTCGAAGGCTGTCAAGATCGAGTACGAGGAGCTTCCTGCCATTTTCACAATTGAAGAGGCGATCCAGAAAGAGAGCTATTTCGACCACTACAGGTACATCATCAAGGGGGACAGCGAGAAGGCCTTCAAGGAGGCGGATCATGTCTTTGAGGGTATTGCGAGGATGGGCGGTCAAGAGCACTTTTATCTGGAGACGAATGCTTGCGTGGTGGTACCCAAGCCAGAAGACGGGGAGATTGAGGTGTTCAGCAGTACACAGAACCCGAGCGAGACGTGAGTATACTTCATTTTGGGTTTTGTGGGCATTCAAACTGACTTGCTCGATAGACAAACCTATGTTGCCCAAGTCTGTGGAGTTGATGCTAACAAGGTCGTCTCCCGAGTCAAGCGAATGGGTGGCGGCTTCGGCGGCAAAGAGACAAGATCAATCCAGCTTGCGGGTATCTGTGCTGCAGCTGCGAAGAAGACCAAGCGGCCAGTCCGTTGCATGCTCAATCGGGACGAAGATATCACCACTTCTGGTCAACGGCATCCGTTCCTCGCTCGATGGAAGGTTGCTGTCAACAAAGACTACAAGATCCAGGCTCTCGATGCAGATGTCTTCAACAACGGAGGCTGGACCCAAGATCTTTCTGGCGCTGTTGTTGACCGAGCTCTGTCGCATTCTGATGGAGTGTACCTCATCCCGAACGTCCACGTCCGAGGACGGATAGCGAAGACGAATACTGTGTCCAACACTGCCTTCCGTGGTTTCGGTGGTCCTCAGGGCATGTTCATCGCCGAGACATACATGGAAGAAGTAGCAGATCATCTCGGTATTGCTGTCGAGGAGTTCCGCAGAATCAACATGTACAAGCCAGGCGAGCAGACTCACTTCAACCAAGAGCTCAAGGACTTTTACGTACCTTTGATGTACAAGCAAGTCCAAGAAGAGTCGGAATACGCTCGCCGCCGGCAAGAAATCACAGAGTTCAACAAGACTCACAAATGGAACAAACGAGGACTGGCACTGATCCCTACGAAGTTCGGCATTTCTTTTACCGCACTCTTCCTCAACCAAGCTGGCGCCCTCGTCCACATCTACCACGATGGCTCAGTTCTCCTCGCCCACGGCGGTACAGAAATGGGTCAAGGCCTACACACAAAGATGACCATGATCGCCGCCGAAGCCCTCAAAATCCCGCAATCCAATGTCTTCATTTCGGAAACTGCAACCAACACCGTCGCGAACACGTCCTCGACCGCTGCATCCGCATCATCCGATCTCAACGGCTATGCCATCTTCAACGCCTGCGAGCAGCTGAACCAGCGTCTGCAACCCTACCGCGAGAAGTTGGGCCCGGATGCTACGATGAAGCAACTCGCTCACGCAGCCTACTTCGACCGCGTCAATCTCAGCGCAAACGGCTTCTACAGAACGCCGGATATCGGATATGTGTGGGGCCCGAACACGGGACAGATGTTCTATTACTTCACGCAAGGTGTCGCGGCCGCCGAAGTCGAAATCGACACCCTAACCGGCGATTGGACATGCCGTCGCGCGGATATCAAAATGGACGTCGGTCGCAGCATCAACCCCGCCATCGACTACGGCCAGATCGAAGGCGCCTTCGTCCAGGGTCAAGGCCTCTTCACCACCGAAGAAATGCTCTGGCACCGCGCCTCCGGGCAAATCTTCACCAAAGGCCCCGGCAACTACAAGATCCCCGGCTTCCGCGACATCCCGCAAGAATTCAACGTCTCCCTCCTCAAAGACGTCGAATGGGAGAATCTGCGCACGATCCAGCGCAGTAGAGGCGTCGGCGAACCGCCGCTGTTTATGGGCTCGGCGGTATTTTTTGCCATTCGCGATGCGTTGAAGGCGGCCAGGAAGCAGTGGGGCGAGGAGAGTGTCCTCGCGTTGCAGAGTCCGGCGACCGTGGAGCGGATTAGGGTTAGTTGTGCGGATCCGATTGTGACGAGGGCGAGGGTGCAGGCGAGGGAGGGGGAGAAGAGCTTTTTTGTTAGTATTTAGGGGAGCGGGGTTGGGGCGTGGGAAAAAGATGGGATCGTTCGCTTGTCTGACTGTGGGTTGGGAGGGTTAGAGTATGATTTGGATCGGGAGGGGGAAAGCTGTATACCTTTTCTTAAGATTCTGTCGTTATCTGTAGATGTAGAGCAAATAGTCAATTGGACAACGGAGTTTTTGTTTCATTTCACTCCACCAAGGGTCGGTTTTGCTGTTGTCGACCTACAGTGTTTTCTGTCCCTCTTTCTTCTTCGCAGTCAATCTATGTCACGTGCTGTTGTCACTTTCTCTCCCCTTCAGCTTACGAGAAGTTCAGCTCTAGTATGTAACCACATGCCCCTGTTCCCCTATCTGGCTAGCGGCATTTTACATCATGACGTTTGGCCCAACATGCCATCAGAAGTAGAGCAAAAATTCAAAAGTCACGTGCTGTGCGCTCAGAGTCGGGTGTCGAATATGGTGGCATAATGTCCAACCAAATAAGTGCGGTGCAAAAAATCCATTCTACACTCGATTGTCTATTCAGGAAGACAAAATCCCAGATTTTCCATCCCCGAAGCTCTCTCATCATCTATAGTTCGCAATCCATTCCTCCAACTCGGTCGAAGTCGCCTCCGATGGCGCCCCGGGGCGCGTCCAGTGCCTTGCGGCATATCCATTCCTTTTCCGGCCCAGATCCCCTGTTATAAAGAAAAGTAACTCCAGCGTACGTATGCTACACCGAAACCCGTCGTTGAAGCTAACTGCACGCTGGTGGTGTTTGGTCGTGAGACCGTGGTATCAAATTCCAATCTCAAATCCCAAATCCCGAATCCCATTCCTAGTTTCCAGATCCCAATTCCATTTGCTCGATTGCTCGAGAACAGTGCCCCAACCCCAGGAATACCTCATGCTACATACATCGTGATATCCATCGGTTGGCGCAGCCCAGCTGCTCTGCTTCGTTATGAGAGAAAGAGATGGATGGGGTGCGGTATTTAAAGAAAAACGAAACACGCTAGTTCGCTCGCTGATAGCCAAAAGAAAAAAACAAGATTGAAAGATGGGGTATGTCGATGGGGTGAGAACGATGTAGCATTGAGAGATCGCGAGGGTAGCTACCATGAAGTAGCGTCGATAGTCAAAGTGGAGGAGTATTAAACTGTGTTGGGTATTGGAACGGTGTGATTGAGGTAGAAGTACAGTGGGGACTATGTAGGCCGCGAGGCAAATACAATAATTACTTTTGGTGGGTAGCATAGGTGTCGGTGTCGGTGATGTGGGTACAAATACATGTAGCGTCCGAATACACGAAATCAATTGAGATAGGAAAGAAAAAGACAAGAAAGAAACTTTTGAGGTATGAACGGAAAAATGGCCAATGTGCCTTGGCGGCCGAACAAGGAAGGTGTGGTGGGTGGGGTTTATTCCTCGTCTCCAAAGTCCATGAAATTCATCCCAGTGATCTCACGGATAGCAGCATCGTCGTAGACAATCTGATTGTCGAAGTTGAGATCATTCAGGGAGCGAGGGTCGGCGGGGGGCGCCAGTGTGGCCCACGCTGAATTGTCGTCATAGACGGGGTGATATTGCGGAGGAGGTGGAGGATGATGGTAGTTTCCCTGGAAATTGGGGTTGAAAAACGTCGTCGGCTGTTGCTGTTGTAGTTGCTGCTGCTGCTGCTGATGCCGCGTCGGTGAATAAGCGAGACTGGTCTGATTTATGACTTGACGACTCTGGACGGCACCATCGGTCGTGCTGGAGGTTCGACGCTGGTTGGAAGTGTCGAGGGGAGGCCCAAAATGCGTGTTGTTACCATGCTTGGCGATCCCTAGGCCATCGAGTGGCGACTTTGGAGGTTCAAGCGGCACAGGAGGGCTGGTCAATGTTGACTGCGTGACAGCACTGGAAGGAGACACCATATGCTGGCTTGGTACATAATGACCTGGAGTAACATTGTGATGCTGACGCATCAGCGGTGGACCGCTTGCTCTCAGGTCATTCCCTTCCAGTATGGCGACGTCCTTGAAATATGGATGAGGTGTAGGGGTCGGCATAGGGTACGCAGAAGTGGAGGTCAACGCCATGGGAAACGAAGTTGACGGCACACTTGGACGAGGGCTCGGGCGCGGTATGGCTGACCTGGCATTTTGTGTGGTTGGAGTGGCCTGTTGCGGAGGAGGTACTGTCTGTGGAGCTGATGCTACTGCGGTACCCAAAGCATAAGCGCGGTCTAGGATTGCATCGGCATCTTGTCCGAACGATCCGTGCTCGAGGTCCTCGCGGAGTTGGTCGCGATCAGCATGGTCGAAAGTGAGGATAGGCCAGTCCGATGGAGATGATCCGTGTCTGGAGGTCATCAACGCCTTCCACCGCATGGCAAGACCACTTTGGTGATTGATAAGGCTGAGGATTTCCTTCGAGTGATCCCAGTCTTCTTTGGCTTGCAATCCGTAGTGCTTTGCGTGAATGTGGGCAAGGAGGAGCGAATATGCATTCGGTCCTTGGAAATACTGGTCGCAGTTTGTGTACCCGCAAGCAGCAGCGGTCTTGCCTTCGCTGACGACTTGCACTACAGGATCAATCTGGCACCGCCTGCAGCCGTGTTTCCTGTGGTGGCGATCGTAGCCAATGCTTGTTTTGCAGAGTTCGCCGCACCCGCTATGCATACACTTCCAGACTTTCTTGTCATTGTGTTCCTTGAGCACGTGGTCTTTCCAGAATCTTTGACGCTTGAAGCCATCTTTCTCGCAGCGGAAACAGTAATACAGCGACTGTGTACCATTCTTGAAGTCCTCAGGGCTGGTGACAGTAGACGCTGTGGCGGGGTCGTATGATCCCTGGCCATAGGCAGGGCTTGCGTGTGCTGACTGGTGAGTGGTTGCACTTCCGTAAGATCCCCCCGAAGTAGAGGGCACATTGGCTTTGGGAAAATCGGTGACAATGGAAGGTACAGATGGAGGGGCAGTTGCAAGTGGTCGTCCTTGGAAGAGAGATGCTTCTGCCCCAGATGTTGGACGTGACGCGTAGCCAGAATCATTAGACAGTGTCGAGTCGCGTACTTGATACTGTTAATTGAAGCGAAGGACGAACTTTATGGTGATAGCTTACCTCCGACACCTCGAGCTATGCTCTCGTGACATTCCAACAACTTGCTGCCACTGAATGCCATACATGTCTCGTAAAAGTCCAGCTCTTCGTCCTTGTATATGCCGAACAAGGCTTCGACGTTCTCCTTGTGTTCGTGGAGGCTGCGAAGTACTTTGCGAAGGGGTTCCAAGGCTGGATCGGCGAATGCTTCTCTTCGCTTGATGATGACGCTAGATTTATGTTTGGAAAGTATGTGCGCATAATTTCTGTTGTTGGAAAGGAAGGCAAGGATATCGATTTGGGTCTTGAGCGGACGGGTTTGAGGTTGCGACTCGGCGCTCTGATCATCTGGCACTTGAGGATGAGTGGGATTGTGACGAGAGCGGTTGCCGGAATAAGATCGTTTGACAGGTAAAGAGTGATAGGGAGTAGATGTTTCAATGGCAGACGAAGGAGACTGGGTTTGCTGGTCCATATTTGCCGCTGGGTGCCTGGAAAACAAGGCTACAGTAATTAGGTGGGTATAAATGATGGGATTCACCTCAACGAGGATGGTCAGATGAAGAGCGAATGGACGAGCGACATCACGCGAAACACATGACGCAGTCTAGGAGAGTGAAATAGGAAAACGTCTGGAAGACAGGAACGGGCGAGGGGAGGGATGGGAGGGAGGGGAGGGGAGGGTATGGGTGCAAGTAGTGGCCTTGCGCAGGCCGGGGCGGAGTATTAATACTTTGAGGTACCTGCCTCCGCCTACGCCTAACTTACATGACCATGTGAACCTCGCTGTCGAGGTCGCCCTATCGATAAGCGAGCGCCCCTAGAATCGTCACGCTCTTTGGGTGCGGAGGAGGAGAGAGCGGGCCCAAGGCAGGCTGACGGTTGACCAGCAACTAGCAGCAAGCCGCGCCGCTCCCGCCTGCGGGCAAGATGAAACCGCAGCGCAGCGCAGCGCTGAGAATGCGCAGCAAACAGCAGCCAGCCCCTGACATGGCTAGGAAATATTGCCGCGCAGCATCTCCCTGGCGCCGGCGCATGTTTCCAAAGTCTTTCCAGATCGGCTCCATCTCTTCCCTGGACAACAACAAATGAAAAAAAAGTTGCACCGTGGCCGTTATTGCTGTCGGTAGCTGTCAGTATCCGCTGCCGCACGCTCCCACAGAGCATCTTGTTTCACAACGTCGAGCCCGGTTGAGGGCCGCTGCAGGTACAGGCCTCCCTCACTGCAAAGAGGCACCGATTGGCTCTCAGCGCTCGTCTTTTGGTTGTGTTCCTGGCCCAGGATAGCGCACAGACTCCTGAGTCGTTCGGACACAAGGCAAATAACGTGCGTGATCGAGTATGTCGAGTTGCAACCTCGAATCTCAGCAGCCTCCCCCTCATCGTTTGGGCGTCCGTCATGGCTAGAATCCGATGCCTTTCATCTTGTTCTGGAGCAACGTGGGCAGATGACCGACTGCGCTGTCGCAATGGCCGGACGGCATGAAACCGCCTACAATTGCCGTCTTTCCTGTCAATGGCGGCGGCTCATGTATGGTTGTAGGGTACAGCCGCTGTGCGCAGTGTGCGGTTCGAAAAGGGACCCATGGGCTCTTCCCATCCAGTGGCTCGAGCTGCGATGTTGTGATGGCTGCAGGCTGTGTTGGCGTTAGGCTGAGCTGGACTGGCGAATCCGTATAGGGAGTAGGGTGTAAGCAGCAGCATGGAGGCCGGTAGCCGCTGCGAGCCGAGGAAGGTAGAAAAATAAATTAAACTACGATTTTGTTGGTTAGTAGAAGGCCAGAAAGAACGGAAAGGCTTGGCCTCTGGCCATGCATTATTGGCGATCTGTTGGTGGTTCGCCGTCATGGAGCAGAGTTGGAGACTTGGGAGTTCAAGCACCACGCCAAAAGCGGCGCCGTGAGAACTAACGTCGGCATACTCGGCCCGAAGCCTTGCTTAGCTAATGTTCCCTCGACCTCAACCCATCAATCGATGCGAGACTCCATTCCAACAACACTTCTTGTGCCATTCTGAGAGTAGACAGCGTATACTGCTCTTTCATTGCTTTGCCCGAGAAGCTATACGAGGAACCAGTAAAGTCGTCCCCTGACCTCGTTGGCGACCATGTCTCCTCATATCCGACCCATCTACTCTGCAGTCACGCGACATCATCTGCTCCCTACTATAGCATCTCTCCAATATGGAATCCGGTTTTCTTCCACTGCATCCCAGGGAAATATCCAGGAAATCCTCTCAAGGCCAACATGGTCTGTAGAATCTCTACTTCCAGACGAAAACTCTCCCGATGCCCCTACAATATCCCCCAAACAGCTCCATCATCTTCTCCGCCTCTCCGCACTCCCTTTGCCAAGCTCACCTGAAGAGGAGACCAAAATACTCAATACCTTGCGTTCCCAACTGCATTTTGTCAAAGAGATTCAAAAAGTGGATACTACTGGCGTCCCGGCGTTGAAGAGCTTAAGGGACGAGACTGCAGCTGCAGAAAGAGAGATCCAAGTCAATCTGGATACGCTGAAAGAGGCATTTGCCAACGAAGAAGTCCTAGGCAACTACTACAAGAGGATCAGGCGAAAGGAGGAAACGCCTGTTGATACCAAAGGAGCGGAAGACTGGGATGTCCTAGGCAGTGCGCAGAAGAAAGTTGGCCGCTATTTCGTTGTTGACAGTGGGAAAGGCGAATGATTTGTTGAACCACTGCTATTCCATACGTGATAGACCAGGACCGATCGACGGCCGTCCCAAAATGACGCTTCCTGCGACATCCAAATACAAGCACAGCAAATTCATCGCAATGCAAGTAGCCATTCCGTCTGCGCAAAACGTGCTTGGAAATCTACCACAGATCAGAAGGAAAGGAAAAAACGGAACCAACACGGCCGCTCCAGCGGACAATATTGCACTCTCATCCCCTCTTCGCAGACGAACAACCTATCCCACACCAATCCCAGGAGCTCACAAAGCCTGCAAGCTATCGCATCGCTTCCTGGAATTCTTGCCATGAACAGTGCGCTGGCAGCAATCGCAAAACCGCTCCGATCTGACGGGCTTCAAATCCGGCGACGGCAACCTTGACAACCGCGGTGTCGGAGGAGGAGTCAGAATGCCCTGTTTGCCTGTCCTGTCCAGCTCCGCTTGCACAGACTCCCCATCATCACGTGTATTCTTGGACTGGAAGATAACGACAGGGTATTTCTTCGCCAAGACCCTCCCCCTCGCGTACGGGTCTGCCAGGAGCGACGACGTTTTTGGATCAGGTGCGAAATGTCCCGGTACTGGGTCATTGATGCATTGGTCTTCATGATGCAGCGGAACGCATGACCGCACCGGCGTTTGGGACTGCACTGATGACATGGCAGCATCGTGAGTCGGACGAAGCGACTCGAAAACGGAAACGGATTGGTCATCGACGAAGACCGTTTGGCGATAGCCTCCAGTGTCATTTCGGGACCGAGACGAATCCATTATGGAACGTTGCGACGACGAGATGGTGTGCTGAAGGTGTGCAGCAGAGAAAAGGCGATGATATTGGTGCCTAAGGCTCAAGGAGGTGGGTCCGATATCACGTGCGAGTGTTTTGGCTTCAAAAGGGATGGATGTTGATTGTTGGTGGATGGAGAGACTTTTGTGAGAAGAAGATGGAGAAGAGGTGGGTAAGGTGCATGGAAGGAAAGAGGGGGTGGGGGGACTTATAAGGGAAAGGTGTGCGGCCGGGCCTTGGCGTGTCCGAATCGGGACGTATCTGCAATCCTGCCTCAACCCTGCTTCGTCACACCCCTTTCGACATTGTCTACCACTCCGTTTGTAGATTCAAATCTCGGTCTAGGTGGGCAAACATCAAGAACATGGTTTTGGTACAGTTTGTCGGCGTCGTTGTTGTCGAGGCGGAAAATGGGGGTAGAATAGTTCTTCAACTCTAGTATCTCCTAGATATCTTGTTCCATTTCTCCCTGATCTTCGTGTCGCCTGCCATCGACTCTAAGCTGACTTGCACCTTCAGGATTTCAGAAATTGAACGTGTCTTTTACCAAGCTAAAACCAGGTGAACGATCCTCCCTGTCTCTACCTACCCAGCCTTATACACTAGTCTTCAAAGATTCTAGCAATCCAATGTGATATATTGAGCATCGGTACGACTGTCACGGTCTGGATGGGAAGGGCACCGATGGAGGCGATTGATTACATTGGTAAGTAATAAGGGAGAAGTACTAGATTGGTAGAAGAATGTATCTACATCAACCACAGTCCGGGATGTATACATCACGTGAAAACCGCTTGATGCTCCAAAGTCCCTGATCCCATCTATTTTCAATGCATGCCTTCCTCCTCTTTAGCCCCATGTACTACCATAGTAAGTCCTCCCGCGTATCTCCCTACACGCCCCGTGTATTGCTGTATGAACTCCCCCTTGTCCTTCAACATGCCCAAAGTCTCGACCTCTCCCAAATTTCCAAACCTCCACATTCAACCCGTCTTGCTGTGCGGAGAAATGATGCACAGATGGCCCTGGGTCCGGCGCTCGTCAACATGACCCACGCTCTGCAAGTCTTCAACGTTGGAAGTCATGAGGATCTGCGGGTAATGCCATCCAGCATCAATCTGCTCATTCTCACGGACCTGCTCGACAAGAAAGTCCTTCGGCATCCGGTGGCGCAGGAACGACATGAAGAGGCCATGCTTGATGATGTTCCACGGGTGAAACACTCGAGTGAGACGGAAGTACTCGAGCTGGGGCAGGTGCGTGTCGAACCAATACAGCCAGTCCTTGTGGATGAAGTATAGATTGAGGATGGTGAGCTTGCGAAGGTTCGGCAGGTTCACGTTGTGGGACTGCCAGAATGCCCATTCGTAGTCGAATCCGTCGTCGATTCGCAGATGGAGTTCTTCTAGTCCCGGAGTATTCTGCTCAGTACGTTTTGCTCGTCGTACTCGGGCGCGGTAAATCGGTGCAGCTCGAGAGAGAGTTTGCGCAGAGTCGGTGCGAACGGCCATACGGAGTCGACGCCGTTGAGATTGCAGTCAAGGGAGGTCACCACAGCCCAATCGGCGCTGGTCGCATCGTGGCCCATAGTCGGGGAGGCCAACTGCAAGCCGCTTAGGTTGATGGCTTCCATGAGGGTTTTAGCGGCCGTTTGAAAGTTGTCCTTCTCGTCTTGAACAGCTGAGTGGTATAGACAATGGCGTCTTTCAAATACTCCTTCACAACCTCTTGCATGATAGCGAATTCGTCCGGATCCCCCGAGATCGTGGGTTCGTCGACCCACAGGCTTCGAAGCTCGATGCTCTTGCAGTTGGAGAAGGCTTTCAAGACGCTCGAGAGGGCCTGAGGTTGGAATGGCTCCTCTTCGGGATGAGCCGTGTTGAATGTGGACTGGCCGAGTCGTCCCTCTTCCGACATTGCTATGACATGGTCGCAAGGCCATCGGTCGCTGTAGAACACCAGTTCATGGATGTACTTGGCGAATCTCCCGTCCTCTGCAATCTCCTTCAACTTCTTGAGGCTCGAGCGACGAAATGGGGCGACGTATTTCTTCTTGAACGTTGAAAAGAACGCTTTGTTGATGGCAAATGCCACTGTCGGACAGGTGAGACGGAAAGGACCCATGTTGCGTCCTAGAAGCTGTGTTGTTGGAAGTGGCTGTGTTGGAGAATTGGGAGAGTGTTGAAGAGTTGGAGTGCGTTGTAGAGCTGGAAGTGCGTTGAAGAATTTATGAGAGTGCGCTGTAGAGCCGCGTGTGTTGTAGAGCCGCGTGTGTTGTAGAACGTAAAAAAGGTTACAGCACAGCAGCTGACCTTGTGCAGCCTAGACATTGGGAAATGTGTTGCGGAATGAATTCATACAATACCCACAAAGGCCTCGATAGCATGCACCCTGTCTGAGGTTGGTATATATTCGAAGATACCTCTTCAACTAGTAGATGAATCAATACTAAAAGAGAAATATGCTGAACTGAACGTGCCGCTGGAATGCCTGTGGCATAACCCCAATTGATGGAAATGAGAGATGTAGGAGAAACTAAAACATCCATGGATTCTATGAGGTGTATATGTACGCGGAAAATCTGTCTGGCAGTACGGAGCCAAAGCAGCTTCGTTGTGATATAAAGACACACAGCGGGAAGATGAGCGGCATCTTCAACAATGTCCTGGTCCAACCTGCCCAATTCGGTACCAAACTGCACGTCGATCAGATGTGAGGGAGTGCTGCGCTTGTCCACCTGTACGGAATGCAGGGAAGACAGATATGGTCGAAGTGTAGCATCAAGCTCTCGTAGTCAGCTCCCTTTCCGGAGCTTGTAGGTCATTGCGGAGCAGCTGGGCCCATTCTGCTACCAACAGTACAGCCGGAGCCAGGTATGTTTCATGAAATCGTATACCGCGCTACGAGAACAATTGAGTAAAATGGTGTTACTTTATATGGCCTACTACAGTATTGGCCCAGAAGAAGTCAGAACGCACTCTTCAAGCGAAAGGCCTATCGTTCTAATTAGTATCGACAAAAGCCATTATTTCCTAGGGCGTACTTACTACGTGAATCTTTAGGATCGTATAGTACGATTTTACTAGCCAGAGGATGATGTTAATCGAATTCTGCGCCGTGTTGTGGAGGTTGCTCGAGACAAAACCTATGACCGCAATTTCGAAGGTAATGCACAAGCTGATATATAGCCATCGAGATTGCTTCCTGCTCATCTGTTGTCAAGAGCTGTTTGTTCTGTAGGTCTGCTGAATGCTTCTTCTTCATTTCTGATTGATTACGATCTCATGCAGAAGATGTTTGGTTGTTCAGGACGATGTTGCCTCGATGTCTCGAGGAAGGGTGAATTCGAAGATCTGATGCCAAGACGGCTGCTGGACTCCTAATTTTGCGGACGCTGCAACCAAACGTTGGGGTTGGGACAATGACAGAGTAATCTCGAGGCGAAGCCAGGCATTGTCAGTTGACAATGGCAAAGCTTGGAAAGCGGTTTTCGGCTCCATCCACCGAGTAAGGCCAAGAAGCCGCCCTTGGATGTCTCGAATTTGCTGGTGTTTTGACAGAATAAAAGGCAGAAGGCATTGAACAGACGAAAATGAGACTGACTGGAAGGAAGAGAAGGTAGAGTGGGTGTCTGGCGCATGGTTTTCTTTCTCTCCTTTCCCCTGGGCAGTCTCTTTGTGAAGTGATAGAGATATGGACGTTGGGCGTACTCCGTAGAAGAAGGAGAAAGCCCTGGAAATTGAAGCTGGCACTTGTGGATACATCCTGCGACGATCATCTATTTTCCCCTTTCCCACGATGAAATTGAGGGAATGAACAGTTGTTGTCGCGATAAGGTCCAGGCTTAGCGAAGGGACCCGTGTCGACATGGTGTGGCTGGGCTTGCCAAGACCGAAGCTTTCTCGAACCTCTCCTTTCTGATCCGCGCAAGGGAACAGGACATAATACTCAGAGCCAACACCCACTCCGCCCCGCCCCAGTGTCCTCTCCTTGCCAGCATGGGTGCGCTGTGAGATATGTCGACATCATCTCTACACTCTGTCCTCCTCCGCCATTATCACCACCGCCGCCAGCGTCTGCCTCTCTGCAGCAGCTGATCCTCATCGAGCGCCGTTCCCTGTCCCCTCGTCTCCCAGAACCAGACTCCCCTAACTCCACGGCCTTTGATGCTCTCCTTCCCTGCCCCCGTCCCTTCCGACCATTCTTCAAGAATGCATTTCGCCTATGGCCAGCAGCGCAAGGGCTCACAACCTTCTCCCTATGCCATTCGATCCAGGCCTTACTGGTTACGCGTGCGAAGGGGCCCAGGTCAGCTCATAGCCCTGATAGTCGGCTGCGTGTTCACATTCTGGCTGGTCTCACGATGGACGGGCTCGTCGTCGTCTGAGAGGATACCACCTGGGACGCCGCCAGTCGTACTCGTCACTACGATAGATCCCGACTACAAGGAGTCCTTCGTGAAGATCCTCACCAAGAACAGGAAAGACTACGCTGCGAAGCATGGTGCGATCAGCTGTTTCCTGGTCATCAAGAACGACTTCTAATCACTCTTGTACACAGGCTACGCAACCTTCTTCCCATCCACTCAAGATTACCCTCTCGACGAAGCGCCTCGAAGTTGGGCGCGAGTGCCCGCCATCCGCCACGCCATGACCGAATTCCCCCACAGTACATATTTCTTCCATCTCGACGCTCACGCACTCATCGCCAACTACGACCTCTCCGTTGAAGAACACATTATGAACAAAGACCGGCTGGAAAAGATAATGATCGTCAACATTCCTGTCGTGCCACCAGACAGTGTCATCAAGACATTTGCGCACCTCAAGGGTGATCGCATTGATCTCGTCTTGACCCAGGACAAGGATGGGCTATCACAGAACAGCATGATCATCCGCCGCGGAGAGTGGGCGAAATACTTTTTGGATGCATGGTTCGATCCTCTATACAGATCCTACAACTTCCAAAAGGCTGAAGGCCATGCATTGGAGCACATTGTTCAGTATGACAGCCCTACACCCCAGCGATCTTCATGTGCCAGTTCTTACCAAACCACAGGTGGCATGGCACAATCCTCGCCAAACTCGCACTCGTCGAGCAGAACATTATGAACTCATACATCAAGGGCAGTGGAAAGAATGCCGCCAAAGACGGCACCTATTCCAACGGCCACTTCATCGTCAACTTTGGCGACTGTGATAAAGGCAGTAGGAGCTGCGAAACGGAGATGGATCCCTTCTTGGAAAAGGTCAAGAAACATCGGAGAAGCGACGACGAATGAGAAAGATAAAGTGGAGCTCGTGGAAGCATGGCATTCGTACATTCCGGCATTATACAGTGACCACATGGATGAGCGTGCAGATCTGATCTCAAGAACAATGTTTTTCTGTTCCTCTCATGGTGTTGAAGGAGTCATACCTCCTCATATCATCGCGCGGCAAAATGCTCGGTTGCGGAGGTTGCTTCTTGGGACATTTATTATTCTTAGGGTAAAGGTTGTAACAGTACAGATGGGGTTGATTAGGTAGCGAGAACGTGGAATGAATGATTATTATTATTATTACTACTACACTAGAGCTTGCCGAAGGGGAGGGGAGGGCTGTTCGATGACCACCCGTCGATCCCAAAACGTGACTTCAGCCTGGGCAGCCAATCAGCGACGCCTTTCCCCTGTCCGACTCCTGACTTCAAACTCCCACATGCCAGCTTCTGGCTGGCTTCCCACACTCGAAATCTACAATTCAAGTCGCTCAATACAGATATAGAAAGGGGAAGAAGAGACGATCGTCTGTCATGCTCCCACCTGTTAACCCCGCCGTGCTTGAGCGGAACCCGCGATTCAAAGTCCTCTACCAGGATCTCTCATCTACGCGATTGAACCCCGATGGGACGTCAAGAGTAGTACGAAAGCAGCGAGCACAGGAAGATGTCAAAAAGGTGATCAAAAACAGTACACTCTTCAATGTCACCTTCGTTTGTCTTTTCCTAGGAAGTTTCCGTTGTGGTTCAAGCTTTTCAAACTCCACTCATCCACTGTTGACCCACGCAACTCAAAGTCCTCAATTCCTGTTACTTACCACTTTCCAGGCTCTCCAAACCAAACGCATCGAGCGAGCAAAAGAAGAAATTGTGAAAAACAGCCTCGCGTCGCTGGCCTCAAGATCAGTCGGCCAACTACCAGCAGATGTTTGTCCCTCCGCCTCCCATAGACAATATTCGGAGCTGACCATTACTCCCAATTAGTTACAAGAAGTCATCCGAATAGTTTCCGCGCTGCTCGATGGACGCATCTCCGAAGAAGACAGAGAGATCTTGGAGGATGATGTCGAGTATCTTTTGGTAAGTTCCTATTGCAGGAGGGCACGTGACTAGGTTCACCCGCTCCGTCTTTCGGCAGATGTCTGACAGTACTCTTCTCCAATCGTAGGAGAATGCTCAGCCGGTAAATGAAGCCATTAGTACGGATCTCGAATCTACTGCCATCAAGCTAGCTGCGATAGTCAACGCAGGATGTATGTCCGAGTCTCTATATCGCTTTCCTATCTTCGCTCCCTTCATACTCAATTGAATCTCCTTGAACAACATATCATCTCCAAATGCAGAGAACACTCTATGTACTACGCGTCTAATCCATACCTTTCCCTAGCAAAACCACATTCCTCCGAATCCCTTTCCACAACAATCTCAACCCTCCAAACCCTCACGACCCAAACCCGCAACGAAATCTCCACAACCCACACAGCCCTCACAAACCTCCACACGACCATCTCCAGCACCCACGCCCTACTCCTCGAATCGCTCGTCCGCGCCCTCGAGCAAACCGTCCACGGAGTCGTCGCCCGCGGCACCCGCGCCCGCGCCGAGCATCTCGCCACCGTCGCTCGGGGCATGGAGTTGAAAGTCGGAATCCTAGCCGCATCTGCTTCTTCTCTGTCAGGAAAGGGCAATGAAGATCCAAAGCTGCAGGAGGCCATGGGAAGGTACGAAAATCATCTGAGGGGCGAGTTTTCGGCGTTGAGGGCCAGGGAGAGGGAGGGGAAGGCGAGGAAGAGGGAGTATGAGGATGTCGGGGATGAGTATATGAGGAGGATTTTGGAGAGGTATAGGGGACTTTGTAAGGAGGTTGAGGAGGTTGAGGGGGAGATTGCTAGAGTTGGGGGAGGTGGCGAATGATGTGATGTAGAGTAGCATCCCAAAACCTACCTTTGATTACAATCGAATTCCTCTCTGTTCATTCTTGCCTGTCTCATCTTACAGCCGAGTAGATAGTTGGAATGCCCATCAGCTGCGTTTCTTTGGTCACGTGAAAGCCGATCTTTCGGCATCGGCGAATCTAATCCCCACGTCCAACCACAGCTGACCATTTCGGCGCTAACCCCAAACAGGTCATATACCACGAAATCGGAGTTTCAATCTTCCTTCTCCAATCACACAATACTCCTACTCCCGTCTATCTCAAAATCAAAGACGCAAGGTTGAGCCTGGAACCTGCAGCATCATCCGCAGCATCGAACCTGCAAGAGTCCGGGCTCTTTATACGACCGTACGCGAAGCTAAGCCTGAAAGGGTCACATACCTCGAGAGACTGTCAACCGAGCGGTGAGGCAGTGCTATCTTGGTGGGTGTCTTGAGTGATACGAGATATGAAGACGGAGCGGCTGCTGTATTAGAGGAGCTGGGAAGACCATTCGTGGTAAGTGACCTAATGGAGGAAAAGAGGAACGAGACGGATTTCAGGGTTTTGTTTCGTTAGGAGAATCTTCGTTCGAGGCAGCGGGAAAAAAGAAGAGAAAGGTGTATAAAGGCAGCAGAAAGGCTTGGTAGAGGATGGCTACAACAGCAGCCAGACTTTCAGAGAAGGCCATTTCAAATCCCTGTATTTTCTCCTCTGCAACTCGTCCTTACCTCCTATCAAATAAAACACAGCCAATATGTCCCTCACTCTTCCAGACCATATCAACCTCCCCCCTTCCACCCACCGTACAAACATCGCCATCGCCGAAGTAACCCTCTTCAGCTTGATCCTTCTCATCCAACTCCGCACCCGCTACATCCAAGAGTACCACTACTGGAACCACAAGCAGCGACGCAGACACTTCCGTTGCGCAGTCAAGGCGTGGGGAAGTCTGATTAGTTTCCTGGCACAGAGTAGACCCCTCTTTTACTGCCCCTTAACTCATTCCCATCAAACCATGGAAGAATTGATGATGCTGACTGCAGATGTTGTGTAGTTCGAATCGCAGGTTTCGCAATGAGCCTCGCCGTCAAGGAACCGAGTCGCGGGGTGTTCGTCGCGGGGACGATATTGCAGAGTGTTGGATTCTCTCCTTTGCTGTTGGAGCTTACTTTTATACTTCTTCGCTGGTATGAGTTCTCCCATCCCCTTCTGAACTGCGGCATGCTGATTTGTCTCTTATACTTAGTGGCATCGATCGAAACTCTGCGAAAGTCCCCAGAGGCAGCAAGTACCCCCGGGCTGTAGTCCTGGCGCTTCAATGCGCCCGCATCCCGATACTGGCCGCGATCGTCCTCTTCATCGTTGGAGGGTGTATCCTGGAACCAGCATGCTTCAAAGCCGGGGCAGTTCTGCTGTTGGCTGCCCTCGTGTACCTCATACTCATCTCTGGATACATGGGCTTTCAAATCTATGGCAACTTTTTTTCTCGGCGGGAAAGAAAGTCCCTGGTTATTCTTTTTGCGACACTTCCTTTCTTTGTAATCAGGATTTTTTACCTCCTACTTGTTCAGTTTGGCCCTCAACAGTTTAATCCTCTGATTGGTGATTGGAGGGTCATGGTCGGGATGGGATTCTTCTCGGAGCTTTGTATCGTCGCTGGACTCATGGGAGCTGGAATTATGGTTGAGCCCATCTTTGGGTCTGTTGCGAGTATTGAAGTTCCATCTGTGTAGACATCCCTGATGGAAAGGATCGGTGTCCCGTATGTACGGTAGACGGGAATATTGAGTAGTGCGTATGGATTCAATCATTATCTGTTTCAGTCAGGAAACCTTTGCTGTGAAACATCTGGAAAGCTTTCTGGGCTGATGGCAACATAGTTGCGCGACATTTCACCAAGACGGTCTCTGATCCAAGTCCTAATGCTCGCATTGCTGACTTCGTACGCGACACCCAGCGAAAAGCCCATGCGGTATGGTCCGAGAATCCCTTGGCCATTATACTCAACGGAACTGCAAATCTTCGTCACAAGCTCGGTGGTATTGGTAGGGCATCCACTGTCGTACTGGCAGGCCGTGAGGATCTCCGCCACGATGATACAGCATGCCCAGTATCCGCAGAAAATGGTCGCAGTCGTGAAGTCCGGATAGATAAAGGCAATCGAGAATAGGAGGTCGTTTCGGGCCGAATGCATCTCCGCTGGAGGTGGAACATATAGAGAGAACCGATCGTACCAGCAATGGAGTCGGTCTCGGAGATCTAGAGTGCGGCCGATAAGGGACGAAATGGCGTTCAAGTCTACCATACCACACATGACTGCTTTTCGGGTATCGTATGCCTCTCCGATGAGAGCAGGACATTGTGCTAGAAGACTCGAGAATTCTTCCACCAAGTCGTGGAGATCCGGTGACAGGTTACAATCAATAGGGATAGCGATCACTCTTTGCCATTCGGGTTCGGCAAGGAAACATGGCTTGCCAGAAAACAATGCATCAGAGATCTGAACGTCAGCTTCGATTCAAGTACTATTAATAAAAAAAACTTACAATTACGCCTCGAAATCCAACCAGCATAGCTCGATCAAAGCTATTTTGATAACTCTTCGCACCGCGTATCTGAATCAACTGCGAGATGCCCCTCGCATGCTGCTTCCAAGTATCATGACCCGTAGCACTCCCAAAAAGCTATATCCCTCGTCAGCCATATCTCTTTTTGTCGATACTTCTGCAAACCAGTGAAAATATACCTCATATAGACACAACACCATAGCCGCGCAAAGCGTCTCAGCCTCCACATTCGATCCCTTCACACCCAAAGTCTTCCTCAACTTCGAAAGCGCCTGAACATAAGTCGACCGCCCATAGTTCACAATTGCCTGGTCCTTGCGCTGGTTTCCAACATGATATGCCGTGAAGCATCTAACGGCCGCATCCAAAAGTTCGTTATCCCCTAGCCGACTTGGTAGAAATAAAAACCACCGCATGATCGCATTACCCATCACCTCCGACGATCCGCGGGAGAAATCATCGATAAGCCGTGCGGTGTGCTGAACGAGTTGCAAATCCGGCGAATTGAGCTCGCGGGGAGAGCTATTGTCTTTTAGAGAAGAAGTACCTCTCCCCGAGAGAGATTTGATCGCTGATTCTTCCGAGAAGCGACCGGATCCAGAACTAGATCCAGGAATCCCAACGCCATCCCCACGCGCCTGTGCTGGCCGACGGGTAGCCCTATGAGTTCTCGCGGTAACGAACTTGAAGCCTTTCTCGTAGCCTGGACATACCGCTCCGTATTTTACGCAGCTGGCACACGATGGACGCGCTTCATCACACTGGAGAAAGTATCAGTTCTTAATCGCTATTTTGGGTCCGGGGAAGTTGGTTACTTTGACTCGTCTTTTCACACAGAGCGCACAGCCTTTGCTTCGTGGTACGCCGACCATGGCGGTAGCATGATATTTTCTGGACGGTGGCCACGTGGATTTGAACAAGTTCTAGGCGATAGCCAAATGTTGGGGAGGTATGAGAAGCAATTGAAGTGGAGAGGAGTGGATTTAGGAGGGAGCTGAGATGGAAGCTGTTTGCGCCACATATCGTATCGCACAGCCACACCATGTGACTTTTCTCTCAAAAGACACCCCTTGGAGGGGCCCCCTGAAAAGCTGGGAGCACTCCTTGAAGCGAAAGCCCAGGTGATGGCTACATAATACAATCACATTTCGAAAATGATTATAGACATTATACGTAAGATACGTACTTTCTAGCTTAAGTCTTCCTTTTGCCGACTCAGAAAGACAACAGAAAACAAAAACTTCTCGTAAATACAATCTAATTACAGTCATGAGACTATTAAGATCTAAAATCAACGCCTTGAAAATGAGAAAATATATAAAGAAGCCAACGTGTAGCACAGGAGTACACCGTCCCCTGCTTCCACCATGATCTCAAATCCCACTTTCCCACTTTCCCACCTTCCCACCTGAGATCAAGCAACAGCCCTATCCAGACTCTGCCCCAAACACATCTCATAATACCAGCCCCTCTTCGCGATCAACTCTTCATGCGTCCCCTCCTCCACAACCCTACCTCCCTCAAACACCAAAATGCTCTCCGCCCTTCTAATCGTGCTCAGCCGATGCGCAACCGCAACAGTGGTGCGCCCCTCCTTCGCCTTCTCCAATGCCTCCTGCACGACCATCTCGCTCTCGCTATCGAGCGCACTAGTCGCCTCATCCAGCAGCAGCAAGCGAGGTTTCCGAATGAGTGCACGAGCGATGGCGATGCGCTGTTTCTGTCCTCCGGAGAGCTGTGAGCCGCGGGAGCCGCAGAGAGTATTCAGTCCTTCGGGGAGACTAGCTGCAAAATCGAAGATGTTGGCTTGACGACAGGCTTCCTCAATCATTTGATCGGTTACGTTAGTTGGGTTGGAGGCCAGGCCCATTGCGACGTTGTCGCGGATTGAGGCGTGGTAGAGGACGGGTTCTTGTTGGACGAGGGCAATGTTGCGGCGATATTGGCGGGGGCAGATAGAGGTAATGGGGCGGGAGTCGAGGCGAATTGTGCCAGCGGTCGGGTCGTAAAAGCGCTCGAGAAGAGAAATCATTGTTGATTTACCGCAACCTGAGGCGCCGACTAGGGCGATGTATTGTCCCGGAGTGGCCTGCACAAATTTAGCATGCGGACTTGATTGCTGCATTGTTGTTAATATTGACCTTGACGCTGACTCCTTTCAGAATTTTGGATTTCGGACGTAGCGGATAGCAGAACTCCAGATCTTTACAATCGATATCTGCTGCAATTTGGCCATCTGGACCATCTTCTTTGTGAGAAAAGTCTTCGGAGATGGCCGGTATGCAACTGCGCAGCCAGAAAATGTAGTTTGCACCCTTCTGGCCCTTGGTAAAACTCGTTGTGAATGAGAAGAAGGTAGCTGCTGCTTCTCCGGAGAAAATGACTCCAATAAACACAATGAAGAATTGCGTGGTCGAGTATTCGCCTGTCGAGACGAGCCGACCACCATACCTGCACTGCATGAGCAAGACTCAATTTCAATAGAAAAGAAACTTACCAGAACCCGAGAGTCATAGCCAAGAATGAGATGGACTGAGTCAAAGAGTACCAGAAGAAGGTGAAGATCAGTGCCTTCATTGACTGGCTTGCCACACCAGACAGCAGGCCTGAATATCGCTCGAGTACGCTACGCTCGAGTGCCAAAGATGCGATGGTACGGATTGCAGAAACTGATTCCGCTGCAAGAGCTCCGCTTCGATCGAACCGAGCCGATGTATCATCATCAAGTTTAGTTTCGAGTCGGATTCGCAGGTAGCCAGAGAATACAACGGGTACCAGTCCACCGAAGATGACAACGAGGGCGAGTTTCCATCCAACGATCAGGGCGAGGATGCAACTAGAAACGATGTTGACTAGGTTGATCATGATAAGCATGATGTTGAAGCCCACAAGGTCGTGGAGTTGGGATGGATAAGTCGACAAATGCGCAGCCAGTGTGCCAACCGTATTGTTGCCTTTATCGAAGAACGTCAAGTCCTGACGAATGATGTTCTGGAAAACCTCGAGACGATATTTGCGGGCCACGAGCTGCAGATTCTACTTAGTAGGCTGATAGACATCTCGTCGGGGCTATGGCGGGCGTACCTGAGCCACAATATTGCTTTCCCATCCGATCAATGCATACCCGAGAAGGTTTGCAAGGGCGACAATGAAAAACATCAGCGAGTAAAAGTCCCCTTGCTCAATGCCTTCAGAGCGGTCGAGCTGGAATGCATTTATAGTTCTGGAAAACAGGATCGCTTGAGCGGGGAATGTGAGACCTGTGATAAGTGATTAGAGGAAGAAAGCGACAAGCAAGTTGATGCCGGCGTACCTCCGATGAGGACCCCAACGAATGAAATAAGGGATGGCAGATAAAGTGCTTTATGTTCGGTGAACACGATGAGTAGGCACCGAAGCAAAGAATAGTTCATAGAACCCTCTTTGCCGGCCTTCGACTTTTTGTTATCGGTCGCAGAGGAACGAGACAGAGCAGACGCAGTGGATATTGTTCGATCGAGGGCCATCTTGTGTTCAACAGATTCGTTCATCACATCATCGTCACTGCTGCCCTGACCGAGATCCTGGACTCTAACCAACCTTGCATAGGCTCCATTAGCAGCAATCAAGCTCTCATGTGTACCTTGTTCCAAAAAACGCCCATCAGCCATGACCGCAATGCTGTCCGCATTTCGAATTGTAGACAACTTGTGAGCGATGACAAGTGTTCTGGAAAAGTTAGCCTTGACTCGGTCCAGATGTTGGGGTCGCGCTTACGTTCGACCTCGGGAGACATTCTCGAGCGCCTGCTGTACCTTCTTCTCAGCTTTTGGGTCTAGAGCGCTTGTTGCTTCATCGAGGAGCAATATCTTTGGGTGGGATATGATGCTTCGAGCAATCGCAAGACGTTGTTTTTGTCCTCCTGAGAGCTTCATAGCACGCTCGCCAATTTCCGTGTCGTAACCCTACACTTGTAAATAGACTGTCTCCAGCAAAGACTCGATCATATTTACCTCAGGTAGATTTTGGATGAATTCGTCGGCAAATGCGGCCACACACGCTTCTTTTACCAGTTCACGCCTCTTCTCTGCTGACGCATCTACGAGGGGAGTGCCCGTCAAGCCAAAAGCAACATTCTCTAAGACGGTGGAATTAAACAACACTGGCTCTTGTTGTACGAGACGAATGTTTGTTCGAAGCCATTGGAGGTTGATCTGACGTAGGTCTACGCCATCGAGCAGAACAGTTCCTTGCTTTTGGTCATACCATCTCTCAAGGAGGCCGATGATGGTACTTTTACCGGAGCCACTCGGGCCCACGAGGGCTGTTGTCTTCCCAGCAGGGATGGTGATACTCATGCCTTTGAGGATCTTGGCATCAGGCCTCGAGGGATAGGAGAAGTGCAAGTCTTTAACCTCAAGCTGGCCAATGGAATGCTCGGGCACAATACCTGAGTTTGACAAAGGGTCGATTTCGGACTCTCTATCGATTGTTTTGAAGAGCTCCCCGGCAGCCGACGACGCCTTTGTAACGGCAAGTATCTGGGGAGCAATTTGAGTCATCGACGAAGCCGCCAAGATGACTGCGAATATCACGCTGTTGAGAGTCAGCATAGTCCATGCCTCGCACTGGGTTAACTGACGTGATAACTTCGCCAGAATCAGTTATCTCTCCATTGTGGTACATTCGAGTGCCCTGCCAAAATGCAAGAGCGTAGCCACACAGAACACAGAAAAATTCTGTCGAGAAGAGGACCGCATAGTTGGGGCTTTTCTTCATCCCTTCTTTTTTCGCGGCGTCGAGAAGGGATTCGTACTGACTGGACAACCAGGGTTGAAGCCAAAAGGCGTGCACAGTCTGCATGCTTACGAAAGCTTCTTCGGCGATCTTGCCAGCTTTACCCTGAATATTCAGTAAACGAGCTTCATTCTTGGTGTCAAAGGCGATGGAGATGCCAGAGATGATGACAATCGTCGGAACAACACTGATCGTGATCAGAGTCAATTTCCACTGGACTGCAAAAGCGACAACAAACGCCGCCACAAAGGTTGAGACACTCTGTATCGTCAAGGTGAGCTTTTCCGAGATCCCCTGGTTTACATTGTTGCCATTGGTGGTTGCTTGGATTGAGATGGATCCAGAGTCACTCGATTCGAAGAAGGCGATATTTTGCCGCAGGGTTCGCTCGAGGAAATGGATACGCAATGCTTTGGTGGTACGAATGGCGGATACGCTAATAGCCACCTAAGAATGTGAGTTTGCGTAATAGAAATCCCATAGTCTTTACGTACTGTATGCACATAACTTGCCACAAACTTGGCTGCGAACAGGTATATGAAAATCAGCCTGGTCATGGTCAGCCGATATTCCTGGTCGAAAGTAGTTTTGAGAAGACCATACGTATACTCATTGAAGCGAGAACGAAATTGTTCTGGTGAGATGCTGGCGGATCCAAAGTTTGTAAAGCTGGTCACGAATTCTGTCCTTCTTCAGCATGGGAAAGCAGAAGGAAAAGGAACGAGCCTACTGCCAAAGAACAAGTCCATGAGAGGGAGAAGAGTTCCAGCGCCAATTGCAGCTAGGAATGCAATTACGTTGAGAGTCCAGCTGATGCGGTCGGCATAGTGGAAAACCCGCTGTATGTAACGTCAGTACAGAATGCAGACCTCATTATTGTTGAGTAGGAAACACACAAAATAGCTTTTCAAGCCACCTTCGGATTCTCCGCTCTTTTCTTTTGCATCGGCTTCGGATTCTGGATGTTTCTCAAGTTCAGACGACATTTTGGGCTGTAGTCGGTCGTTGTTGAGGTTGTAAAATGGCTTCACAAAGGGGGTTCATGTTTATAAAGAGCAGTGGGAGCGAGTTGGAGGACGGGTCGTCGTCCTCTTTGACGGTTGCCGCGGACGGCGGGATTTAGGCAGCGATTCTGAAGCATTTTTTGGTTACTCTTGCTATTGAGGCGAGCTGAAGAGAGGCGCAAAGAAATCTCGTGTTTGACAGCTCGGCGGAGCCTGTTGTTGCCGTTCACCAAGGAATGCCATGCCCGATCATGCCATCATGGACGCCGTCGGCCCGTTGGTGGTTCGGAGGCCCGCGGACGCCGAGCAGTACTCTAGGCACGTGACCGTGTACTTCCCATCTCATTGTTTGCAGTCAGCCACCTTCGCGGTCCGCGGACTCCATCCACTATTGAGCCCGCTGAATACTCTGTCCACCATGGCTGACGAGGGCGGAGGTGCTGTTGGGAACACGCGCGCGTCGGTGCCCCCTTTAGAGCGTGCCGTGAGTACTGCGTCTTCACGTCTATTTGACGGCTAACATCCTTCTCACATACCTATACAACAGTGCGATAATTGTCGGACTCGCAAGATCCGCTGCGACAAGCGCTCTCCGTGCTCAAATTGCCGCGCGAGCAATTCAAGTAAGATTTGAGCCGCACATGTTGGCCTGGGGTGACTACTCTGACTCGAACCAGTATGCAAGACATCGCACGACCAGAAACTGCCGCCGCGCCAAAGGGTGTTGATATCCAATCAATAGTACGAGTATACTATAATGCTCTCGTATCGCTCACCACCTCTAACCTTTGGCCAGCGAGAAGAAGATCGATGGCATCGAGGACCGCCTCTCGGGGGTGGAGGACACCCTCCAGTCCATCGCCGCCCATTTGGGTATCTCTGGAACCTCGACATCAACCCCAAGGACCAGAGAACAAGAATTGAAGCTATACTCCATGAAGCCCATGACTGTCCTCGGAGCCGAGTCCCCTGATGTCACCTCCCCATTCGAGGGAGAAACTGCTATTTCTGCCCAGTCTGCCTTCGCCAAAACCCTTTTCGAGCGTACCGTCGTCACGAGCCCATCGGCAGCTCGGAGTGCAGAAGTACATGCTGCTCTTTCATCTTTGAGGAACATCGTGGACCGACAGAACATAGCGCCTGACGTGAACCATTTCCGCAAAGTTGGTCGGACGCGAATAACGCCAGATAACATGGAGCTTCCCCCTTTGGAAGCAGTGTCTGCAGTCTTGCAGCGGGCTCAAGGTCCGTCGCTTGACCATTGAAGCTTGGGCGTAATTGTACTGATTTGTTACAGAGACTCTTTCCTTGACCTTGACTTGCTTCTATCCATTTATTTCCATTGACATGATACGTGACATGTGCGAGAACGCTTATGAGCGCCGAGATCTCACCAACTCTCAAGCCATCATAATGTTTGGAGCTCTCTTCTCTTTTTTCGACGAAGCTCGGAATAATCTCCGAGAATTCTCAAAGGATCAATGTCGACAATATTCGTTTCTCTGTCAACGTAACCTCCTGGCTGCAATACACAACCTGGACCTTGTCATGCCCGCTACGCTGGAAAACGTTATGGCTCTATCCGTGTCAGTAAGTGCAAACTCCACCTTAGGCCACAACGACGGCTAACAACCACAGGCGGCATACAGTGTCGAGATCTGCAAGCCTTCCATGACTTGGATCGTTACATCCACAGCAGCATCAATGTGCCAGACATTAGGTTTTCACCGACTGTCTACCATGAGAAATGACTCGAAAGAACTTGCGTCAGTCAAAATGCATCTCTTTTGGTTTGTATACACCATGGACAAGGGTCTTTCTCTCCGATTAGGACGGGCCTCCACCATCCAAGACTACGACATTTCACTCCCTCGAGGCCCTTCAGCCACAGCCTTTCCATACCTAAACGATGACATGGCGACATCCTGCTGGTCCGAGATGGCAAGACTTCAAGGTCTAACCTACGAACGACTATACAGTCCAGCAGCCTTCGCCAGCTCCGAGGACCATCGCATCATTCTGGCACGTCAGCTCGAGTCTGAATTTGACCAGCTGTACGAGATTCAAAAATCTGTATATTTTCCTCTTTCCCTCGCCACCGAGCCACAGTTTCTGTGACTGACATGCAAGTAGCTAACCTTCGCCGAATTGGGCGGATCGCCCTTTGCGGAGCTCCTTCGCATAGCGAACAGAGGGACATATCATGCGAACAAGACGCTCATATACCGCGTTTTTCCGCCAACTGCAAATGGCATCTCCTCGACATTCAGCTCCGAATGCGTCGAGGCGGCTCGAAGCGCCATCGACGCCCATCTCGATTGTGCCGCGCGATTCAAAGACGACCCTGAAGACGAAGACTACTGGCCTGGGTACATCCACTGGTGAGTGCCACCTTTTTTTCATATCTTAACTTGAACAGCAGATGTACTAACCATGACATCTTCCGAATTCCCAGGGCAGTACTCCAAGCCCCCTTCACACCCTTCATGGTTGTTTTCTGCCACATCATAACCTCGCACTCAGCCGAAGATTTGAAGCGCCTCTCCGACTTCGTCCTCTCCTTCGAATCATCCCGTCATCTGTCTGAAGGATCTGACAAACTATACCGCGTCTGCCACGTCTTCCACCAGGTCGCAAAAGTGTACCTCGAGATCAAAGCTTCCGAAATCCAACAACAGCAACAGCAGCAGCAGCAGCAGCAGCAGCAGCAGCAACAACAGCAACCATATCCCGAGCCGCTGAACCCTCAGCTTCCCAACCAAGTAAACCCCATGACCATCCCAAACGACCAAGACCAGGACTTCTACAGCAGCGCCGATTTCGAAAACTACCTCAACGCCCTCGGGATTCCGAATGCGCCCAACGCAAATGCGAACATGGGCTGGCCTGCCGAATCCGCGACCAGCATCAACAATAACAACAACGCCAACAACACCACAGGCACTTCTGCGCCGGACAACAGTAATGTTCCGATGGTTGGCGGGCCGGATCTCGAGGACTGGTTCCATATGAACAAGTCAATCTTGTCGTTGCTGGAGCAGGATTTGGGGATGTTGTAGTAGTGGCAGTAACAGTACTATTCAATTGAGGTGTTTTGTGGATATTCACTCAGAGTCGGACTCGGATGGTATTGCATGCAGCTGGCGCTTTCGTGGGGGGGTTTAAGAGGGGAAGGGGTGGAAATGAGGATTCTCCGCTTCAGGAACGGGCATTAAGAGGTAGACTAGGTACATGGGGGAAAACTTTGCTCATAGCTCTAGAAACATTTGTACAATTTAGGCCATACACTTTAGACCGTACAACTCAAGCCATACAATTCAGTCTCGATACCAAAGCTACTGCTTGTATTACTGCCAAATCGCTTGAACCCAAACTTCATCAACAGTCCGAACCAGAAGATTCTTCAATTTCCACACTCTCCACAGGCCCAATTTGATCCAGACTTCAATTTACAGTCCTCTTCTTAATATCATCAACAGCAACTCATCCATTTAAAAATCGAAGGTCGTTCTCGCGCAAGAAAAATAGTAAGGTCGCATTCGTAGCACATGATCCTCATACCATCATCATAACATCCTTAAATCATAAGTCAGCACCATTCACGTCATCATCATAATCCGCTTAGCTTCGTCGTACTTGTTGATACCCGACACTCCAGGCACGTTCTTCGCCGCATCAACCCCTTTCCCCTGCTCCGCCGGCGTCTCTGGCGGTTTGATTGTTGACGCCGCATCTCCTGCTACACCTGCGGGATCTGGCGTCGAGGGCTGGATATTAGCGGCATCTGGGGCTTTGCTCTTGTTCCTGATACCGGCTAGATATGCGGAAGCCTGGGCAGCGTATCCCTGAGCCGCCTTTTTCGCGTCGGCGGAGACGTCGCTGCCGGCTTTTCCTTTGGCATTTGCAGTGGCGTCAGTGAGAGCTTTGGTCTGGTCTTTGGCGACATAAGCGACATCCGCGACATCACCCGGGCTTTTCGGGAGCTTTGCATCTGTGGGAGCTCCTTTGCCGCCGAAGGATGGCATATTGGGGAGGTTCTTCGGGACTTGGAGATTGTTCCAGTAGGACGCTGCGGCTTTGGCGTAGCCTCCTTGGTCGAGACCACCCGGTACTTTCGGCGCATTTGGTAAACTGCTGGTTGCGTTTGTTGCGTCTCCAACACCTGGTTGGCCCAAGGAGGCTGGGTTTCGGCTGTGAAAGCTGTTAATAAGTCGCGAGCATTAAGGGGTGAATTGGGCTGAGCGGCGTCTGTGAGATGAAAGATATCTCAGGCTCAACGCTGTGCTACATACCTCGATCCAGGCATACTTGGAAGTACTCTAGCAAGCCACATAGCGTACGACTCAGTGGAAGACTGGACGTCTTTGACCTGTTCGCCGGCCACTTTCCCCGCTGCTGTAGGGTCTTTGCCAATTTTCTCAACATTCGCACCAGCACCGGTGGCAAGTTTGCCAGCATCGCCCACAGATGGAATATTGGGCATGGTCAGCCACTCGATGACTCTCACCATCAACGACTTCTTCGTTTTGGCCTCAACCTGTTTCTGCAGCTGTGTAGCTTCCAGCTCAGCATGAGCCGCCTCGTCCTTCTTCCCGTCTGTCGATTTTATCCGCTGGAGCTGCTTACGCTGAGACACTTGAGACTGTTTCTTCTCCTCCTCTTCCATTTCCTGAAGGTCGATTTCTTCCTGCTCCAGCGCCGTGAAATCGATATCGCGGAAGCCGGATTTCTTGAGGATATTGCCCACTTGAAAGCGGTACCGAAGTTGACTGTTGATCTCTTCACCGACATCCATGTTTTCGACCCCGGGAACCTCTTCCACGGCTTGCAAGCCGGCGATTGCAATTTTCGACCTCCTCGTCATAAACTTGAGCAGAGCATCATTCCCAGAATGAACATTAATCAGACGACCTGAAACGACGCTTCGTAGTTTCCGCCACGTCGCTGCATCTGCAGGAGCAGGAGCTCCCATCATTACAACATTCTCAACCACTCCGAAAGTCTTCCTCTCCGCTAGGCTCTTGAGGCAGGAGTATATCAACCGTGCTCCAAGGGAGTATCCAACCAACGTAACGGGTCTATGTCCTTGCACATTGTTCGATAGGGCATCGGCTAAAACCTCGCCAGCCTTGTCGGATCGTGCCCTCGCGACCGTATAAGGCGAGTCCAGCACCCTCGAGATCTTGGTCAAGCCTATGGGCCACTTCGCTGCATCTGCGAACAGGTCCGCATTGGGCGATTCCTTTTGCGCCAAGCCCCACGCGGCAGACTTTGACATCCCATCCATGGCATGGCCCAGGTTGAGTAGCGACTCCAACTCGTACTTCAACGCGAACACCTCTGCTTCGTTGCTGATGACCGCCCACGGCTTTGCCACCTCCTCTTTCTCCGTGAGCCAGCCAGAAGCGCATATAGTGACTCGTAACTTGTGATCGTGGTCGCTAGCTTGCTTCGCAGCTTCCTTGTCGTTCTGGCTCGTCTTGTTTTTGCTGTGGATCGGAATGAATTCGAAATCTCGCACTTCTCTGGCATATTCATCCATCATCCTGCCGGTCATACGTCCTCCATACGCTCCAAAAATTCCTCCGATAAGAAGTGAAGAACCCGCTACAGATCCAAGGTAGCTAGCGGCCGCACTCGCACCCAACCCCAAACCCCCCATCACTTGACCAACCCCAGCAGCGAGAAGAGGAGCAGCGAATCCGCCTGTGACGCCGATCAATGCAGCACCAGCGACAGATGCAATTCCAACCTGCCAGTAGCGGGTCTGCTTGTTTTCCGCAGCTTGCTTTTGAGTTTCCTCCTGTGCTGTCATCTCTTTCGCGGCCTCGAGAAGCCCTTTGCCTGTGGTGTACTCATCTTTTTCGAATGTGGTCAGGGGGAGCTTCAAAGACGATGTCAAATAGAGCATCAGAATGCGAGAAGCAGCGGAGTATTTCTCAAGTGATAAAAGTAACAGTAAGACGGAATGCAGAATCAGTCTTCGTTTATCCATGCTCAATTTTGTCAGGGGCGTCTTGACAGGAACGAAGAGGTCTCGGAATTTTGGAGGCTCGGTAATTCTTATTCCAACTTCTGGAAAAGTGTTTTCAAAATCCTCAGGTGCTGCGGTCTTCTCTTTCGCGAAATTTCCTTGCTCAACAGCGTCCCCGATTCTCTGGAGGATTTGAGACCTCCACTCTTCAAACGCTTTGAAAGAACTTTCTTGGAGGTCTCTCATGGTGGGGCTCGTCAGGCTTCTCTCAGCTTGGCCTTTTCGTTTTTGTTCTTTCTCAAGCCTGGCGACCTCCTCGGGATTTGTGGGAGCAGTCCGCATCTTCTCCTCGTCACTCATTTTGGACTTGTCGCGGAGGAGATCTTGATTAAGACCGGCAGTCGCATCGAAGTTGCTGTGAAGGGTTTCCCGCATCTTGCCTGTGATCAGGGCAATAAGCTCGACCAGGTCAGTCCGTTGCGACTCATCGAGCAACGTTGTGAGATCTTCCCCATCCTTCTCTTTTTGCTTGGGCTTGCCACCCAGCTTCGGCGGTGCTCGTTTTGCAGGCGACATCTCCACTTTGAATTACACGTGATATAAACACGAGAAGCTGTTGTAATGCGAGGTTTGGTGAACGCAAGTCTGAAATACCACGAGGATGCGGAGATGGAAAATCCCGATGAGGCCGACGAGAAGTCGGAAGCACAAAAACTAGCAAGACCAATGCAAGATCATAGGGGTCGACCTGCAATATGGAGAGAGGTCAAAACTTGAGAGTACATTTGAAAGGAGAGAAACTGAGCACTGGAAGAGAGAGCTGTGGCGGTGCGAACATTTGATGAGCGTGGTTCTCACACTTTGCAGACGCAGTGTGACGTCACGATGGTTGGAAAAATTCCTGTCTGTGCCTGGTCTGTCTCACCTTCATCATCTGAATACTTACGATAACAGAAGGGAGGTGTGGTGATCTAGGGAAGAAGCATGATTTTCCTCCATGGCCAGGGCAGTCTTCCGAGGCTGGGTCACATATGTCCGTCTCAACGAGCTGTTGTGAGAATGACCACCCTACTCTTGTGGGAGCAAGTCCACGCCTGTCTGGGTGTGATCAGAAGTCATCTTCTCCCACGAAGAAGCAGAAGCGAGAAGTTTAAAGATTAATGTATGATAGAGAGGGGCAATGTTAGGTATACCTGGAAACCCCTGACTTGACGGTTCCAAGGTTGGCTGTCGACGCCAAGCTCGAAACGTTCCGCTCCGCTCCGTCTCCGCTCCGCCCCCAGCTTCTGCCTGCCCGTTTCCGCTCGATCTCACGAAGCATCTTTCCAACAGCTTTCCTGTCCGCACCTTTTCTAGATATTCCAAAACATGTTCTAGTCTGCCATCCAAGGGCCTCCAAGTATTATTTTCTGTTGATTTTTTCACTATATCTCCGTAGTCAAGGTGCTTGTTCACCTTCAAATCCTCCACAATCCCCCTCTTTGTAATGCCCACGAGCTTTCCATCACTGGCACAGCAAATCCAGTCGAGTTTACGGTCCTTGGAGTCAGAATCCTGCGGATGATTCGGATTACACGAAGCGTCTAGCAAGTACCCTACTGATATGGCCAACCCACGAAATCCGCGTACAACTCCATGAAATGTCGCCTCCTATGATGAGCTCACATCTCGTCGTACAACTACACCCTGGGAAAATGATATCTCACACACAAGGGCACCCCCTCCAGCGCATCTCCTCAACACCATCAAGTTGCCAACCCCCCAGTTCCACACACCACCTTTGCAAAACAATTGGCTCCCTCCCGCCGATCACCGTCACTGCCAGGACTTACCCAGTCCGCAGTAGACCCATCCCACGCGGTTACCTGCATGAAACTTTCCCTTCGCTCGACGCACCAGCAGCAAGCAAGACGTCTGCCCCTCCAGCGTCCATCGCTGCATTCTGCATTCTGCAGTTTCTGCGTTACCTGAACAAACCGAAGAACTGCTGAACAGCGACACTCATTCCGAATCCGCTGCGAAGACCCCGCTCTGCCTGTGGAAATCCGCATGCGAGAAAAGACGGTAGCTGCTCAATCAGGCGGAGGTCTGACGGGCGCGTGCAGTCTCTCCATGTAAAGTCTGGGTCTGCTACCCTCTCAGTCCCAACTTCATAGCACATCGTGTGATATAACGGGATCGACACTCGCCCCAGCTGCCCCGAAAGAAGGGTCTTTAGTACGGTATTCCTGTCCGTCTCCGTCTGGGCGGCCAGCACGCCTTGCAAGGCCATGGGAAGCTCATATTCCGGGGCGCGATCGTCGTGCCATCGTGAGATTTTCGTGTATTGTATTATGCATCTGCTGGCCGAAGAGTTGGCTGCGCCTGCCCGCCGCGTCTGCGTAATGATCCTGGGACGGAGGTAGGCAAGGGCCCTCACCTCCATTTCAAAGGCAAGAGCCTGCCCTCCCCCGAGATCTTTCCTTTCCTTTCCTGTCGTCGTCGTTGTTGTGAATCTCTCTCTCTTCCTGGAGGACGGCGGCCACACCTCACACATTACCCTCGATCAAGACAAGCCTGAGAGTGGTGATTTCCTACCTATACCCCTACCTACGTCGACGCCGCGAACCCCACCATGGCGTACACAAAACGCCAGATCACGACCGCCGTGAGCATTATTGTACGCGTCGCTATGCCAAATCCACGCAAATCAACCTGAAAGCTCACCACCACATCCCAGTACCTCATTGTCCTCACGGCACTCGCTGGGTACGTCCATCGCATCCCAATCCTCACCAAGTCCACCCCTCTAATGTGTACAAAATTCAGCTTCGCAACCCACCAGGTCCGCGAGTTCTCCCTCCCAATTCCTTCCCTCCTCTCCATCCTCACCGTCTTCCTGCCCGCCATCAGCGGCCTGACCCTCGAGACAACCTTCACACGCACGCCATCCAAACTCCTCAAGCCCAAGAAAAAGTCCACCGTGCCCCGCTTCAGTCGCGCCTTCCTCATCAGCGTCTTCATCCTTACTGTCTACGAGACGGCGGTTGCTGCGCTGCTGGGAGAGCACATCGGTCCGACTGGTGGTTTGCGATGTGGGCTGGATGAGACGTGGAGGCGATTGTACTCCAAGAAGGATTCGGATGCCATACGTCGGATACAGGATGCAGGGGACTGCTGCGGCTTGCATAGTGGACTGGACATGGCGTGGCCGTTTCCCGCCAAGGGGGTGAGGCCGGATAGGTGTTTGGAGCGGTTTGAGAGGACGGCGAGTTGCTTTGAGGGGTGGAGGGCGAGGGAGCAGTCGGTGGCGGGGTTGATGTTGGCGGTTGTGATTGGGGTCTTTTTGTGGGAGGTAAGACTTTGCCATTTCTCAAGTTCCTGACACCAGAAGGAGTGGCATGGAGATACTAATGAGGTTGGCAGGTCGTGATTGTTGCGGCTCCACGCGAGAGGCCCTCGTGGATGAGTCGCTTCATACCGACACATGTACGGGGCGATGCCGAGAGCGGTACGGGAAGCCAGCGAGCCTTGGAATACCAGACAGACGAAACTCGACGCCTGCTTGACCCACCGGTCGCGGAGGAGGTGCAGTCCGACGTGGGTAGTCCTGTGCCGCAGACAATTAGAAGCCCACAGAGCCATACCAGGAATGGAAGCCTGGAATCTCGAGTGCAGCCTTCGCAGCTGATGGGTAGCAACGAGTGGCGTTGATGAATCTCGTGGAAAATCCGAGAGAACTTCAACCACAAAGTTGTCTGAAAGAAATTGACGAGATCGGAGGAGTTTTTCAAGGGAAAAGAATGCAATTGCTCGGTTGCTGGTCCAGGACAGTCCAGAAAAAATCAACAAGAGGGAATATCTCGGTAACTAATGCTTCTGCGGGGCTCGTTGAGCCTTGACAGACTTCATGCTCCTCCTCGGCCTAGCATTTCTTTTGTTCGCAGAAACCGGCTTCGGCCTATTAAAAAGCCAAGCAGACATGGGACGTCTGCTACTCACAAACTTGCCCTCGGGGCTGAAAACTTCGACTTCCGGAATGATGTTCCCCGTCTCTTCCTCAGATTTATCAAACGAACTCTCCTCATCTGGCAAATTGTCAAAAATCACATGGCCGGGTCGCTGATCGGTTTCGGCTCCAACAACAACAATCTCCTTCTTTTTCTTGCGAACCTGGGCGACGAGCTCGACCCAGCCGCAGCCCTCGATGAGAATGTCGGCAGAGTAGATAGTGAATGGAAGCTCTTCGACTTTGATTTCGCGACCGGAATGCGTCTTCATTGTGCTTCCGAGATGCTTTTTCGTGACGTCCCATTTCAGTTGAATCTTGCTTGCGGAGGCCATTTTGGCCATGGAGGCTGGCTCCACGATAGACTGGATGCCGGATTGCCGCTTGCCCGTTTGAACGCTGATCGCTTTTTCTGTCGTTGTGATATGGGAAGCGAGAGGTACGAAGGAGTGCACCAGGAACACCAGATCAGGGGTTGTTGGGGTGATTCTGATGAGACCTCCTCCGAACAACACAGATTGCCCAGGTTTGACGCTCTCGCGTTCCGGGGCAAGACGACCTTTCATGATGAGCTCTTTCCTGTGCTCGGGCAGGACATGTGTTTCTAGATTTCCACGTGCGAGTCCCGGTAGATCGATGAGTTCTCCTCGTCCGCCGCCGAATGGAATGCGGATCGGCGACGCGGTGGTACCGGGTAGGGCGGAGACGATGGGCATGACCGGGTAGTTGGTTTCTATCTGAGCTGGAGGGAGCAAGGAGTATTCGTCGAACTCGACATCATCCTGAAAACCGTCGTTCTCGTCCTCTTGCGATTGTGTCTCTTCAGCAAGATCTTCTTCCGCGAGCTCTTCTTCCGCGGCCAAGCGCTTTGACGCAGGAGCGATGATCTTGGTTTCGTTGAACGGATTCGATGCCAGAGCCCGCTCGTAGTCCCTCTTTCGTACACCCTCCCGGACCTTGCCGATATTGATGTCCTTGCGACCCTTTGGGAAAATGACTTCGAACAAATTGCTCTTCCCCACATTGACTTTCCCAACCAG
This sequence comes from Aulographum hederae CBS 113979, assembly GCA_010015705.1. Lineage (NCBI taxonomy): Eukaryota > Fungi > Ascomycota > Dothideomycetes > Aulographales > Aulographaceae > Aulographum > Aulographum hederae. The sequence goes on along the minus strand of ML977146.1, from coordinate 139,232 downwards.
CCAGTTCGCTCCGCCGTCGTCCCATATTTGCTTCTTCACGGCGGTGTTCCACCAGCCTCGTTTGGAGCTGACGAGACTCACGTTGCCGAGTCGGACGTTGTGTCCGGTTCTACCGAGCGCTTCTCGTAGGACATCCTGGAAATAGGGCAGGAGCTTGTTGACATGCTCTTTCGTGGGACCCAGCAAGTCTGATCGAGTAATGATGAAGCTCATGTCAGCTATGCGGCCGTGGACATATCTGTTGCTCTTTGACCGACGGTTTTGGGTTCGAAGACGAGACAATGATAGCCGCTGGGTCAGATTCGGGACAAGGGACATGGGGAAGTCTGCTGCGTCCAGCACGTGATAGATATGGTTAATTTTGTGCGGCGACTCCATGATGGTGTCTTCGAGGGACTGGACAGACGGGTGAGCTATGGGTACTCCGATGTTGTGATGAGTTAGGTTGTAACATCTATCGCAGAAGGGAGCATCAGGTTTTCTGGTCGTCTCTTGGGCCCGTTCGTCCTCATTTTTGAGGCTGGTATCAAAACCAAATTGCTCAAGGAGACCAGATTTTGCTTGCATGGCTGCTCGAAAGACAACTTCCTCCTGTTTCCTCTTCAACAGAGACTTGGGCTTTGATTTTGATTTCCCGTCGAGGCGAACCGTCGAATAGTACCCGGCTTGGGAGGATTCGACAGTCTGCGAGGTGGCGCCGCATCCTGGACAAGATATCGGTAGAGAAGGCTTCCGTGAATGATAGATATCCGAAGCAATGTTACTGTCCTCGGATGGCTGTAACGAAGCTTCTTTCGCCTCTTCTCTGGCTCTGGAGGACGTGTGGAAGCGTCGTGCTGGCTGTAAGGGGGCGTCACGTGAGAGGGTTCGGATTGAAGGGTGGCGCAGAAAGGGGCAGAGAAAGGCGGGAATCTCTAGCAGCGAAGTGCGCGCCCCGTGTGAAACTGTGCTTGCCAACTGGCGCGATGCTGCAGCCATTCTCTCTTGCTTCTTGGTGTCCGCAGGTCCGAATGTCGGCGAAGAGGAAGTGGACGTGAACGTGGACTGGACGTGGGGGACTTTTTTTGGCGAAGACTTTTGGCGTTGCTGGCCCAAGCTCCTCAATGGCGCGACGCTTTTCACCGTCCCGCCGACTCCCGCCGAAATAATCTGGGGAAGACGTGGAGTCAACTGGAAACACCCCCCAAAAATCCACCCACAAGTCACAACCACTCCGAGTCCTCGCCCCATTGCATCTTCCCTCCAGCTCCAGCTCGACTTCCGCCTTGCGAGCTCATCATCACCATGCTTGGCCCCTCCAGGACTGCTCTCCGCCAGGCGGCTGCTCGCCAGTTCCGCCCTGCGACTATCGTGCGACCCGCTTCCACGTGGGCCTCCATCCAACAAGGGCCACCTGTAAGTCCTCCAGCTTGTCGCTTGCTCGCCTATCTTGACCGTTTACTAATTACGCTGTCTAGGATGTACGTTGTTGACCTCTGAATCTGATATGATAAGATCAATTGTTTACGGCTGATTGTTTACGCGCTTTGCAGGCTATTCTAGGTATGCCGTTGCCAGCTCCGTTGGCAGCTTGCAGTTTGGATCAGCTGCTAACGGTCAATTGCAGGTATCACTGAGGCGTTCAAGGCCGACAGCCACCCGGAGAAGATCAACCTGGGTACGAACCTCCCCTCTACAATCGCTTGTGTCACGAATTGTAAGACCTCACTTCTGACCCCACCATCCAGGTGTCGGCGCCTACCGTGACGACAATGGCAAGCCCTACGTCCTCCCCTCCGTCAAGCAGGCCGAGAAGAAGATTGTAGACGCTGCGCTCGACAAGGAGTATGCTGGAATCACTGGTGTACCTGCTTTCACCAAGAACGCCGCTGTGCTCGCCTACGGTCCCGACTCCTCGGCCATCAAGGAGGATAGGGTCGCCATCACACAGTCCATCTCCGGTACGGGTGCTCTTCGCATTGGCGGTGCTTTCCTCGAGAGGCACTACCCCTATGCGAAGACCGTCTACATCCCGACTCCCTCCTGGGCAAATCATAATGCCGTCTTCAAGGACGCCGGGTTGAAGGTGGAGAAGTACCGCTACTACAACAAAGACACAATTGGCTTGGACTTTGACGGCATGGTTGAGGATATTAAGGCTATGCCAAAGAACAGCATCATCCTGCTCCATGCTTGCGCGCACAATCCTACCGGTGTCGACCCCACGGAGCAGCAGTGGAACGCGATCAGCGATGCTGTCAAAGCTGGAGAACACTACCCCTTCTTTGACATGGCCTACCAAGGCTTCGCCAGCGGTGACACCAACAAGGATGCCTATGCTCTCCGACACTTCATCAAGGAGGGACACAACCCGTGCTTGGCCCAGAGCTTCGCCAAGAACATGGTAAGACACGTCTCTCAATATCCAGAGAAGTGCTTTACTCATTTGCACCCCAGGGTCTCTACGGTGAGCGTGTTGGTGCCTTCTCCATTGTCTGCGCCTCCGCCGAGGAGAAGAAGCGCGTCGACTCGCAGATCAAGATCATCGTCCGACCAATGTACTCGAACCCGCCTGTCCACGGCGCACGCATCGCCAACGAAGTCCTGTCCAACCCAGAACTGAACAAACAGTGGCTGGGCGAGGTCAAGGGCATGGCCGACCGCATCATCACTATGCGCGCTCTGCTCAAGGAGAACCTCGAGAAGCTCGGCAGCAAACACGACTGGAGCCACATTACCAGCCAGATTGGCATGTTTGCCTTCACTGGTTTGAAGCCTGAGCAGATGGATGTTTTGGCTAAGGAGGTGAGTTGGATTTATTGTACATGTGTAATTTGCGGGCCGGCTGGATATTGACGTTTTGAACAGCACTCCGTCTACGCCACCAAGGACGGCCGGATATCCGTCGCTGGTATCACCACTGGCAATGTCAAGAGGCTCGCCGAGTCCATCTACAAGGTGACTGGTTGAACAAGACGCAAAGGGACGGTGAGTTGAAGAGCCGGTGGTGTGGTGAGTGGATATCTGGATCGGAACTTCGGGACGAATAGACATCCTTGTACAGCTACCTAGAGAACAAGCGCTGCATAGCATGCGTTCAAGCGTGTTCAGATGAAGCAGGAAGTCATATCAAGATTTGGATGTGAATCGGATTCGTGATAAGGCTGATAAACCAATGTCTGGGCTAGAAAGCTCTAGAACCAGGCGAAGTTCGAGAGCCAGATCTTCGTTTTCTTGCTAGTCCTGATCAACTCCATCTTAATTGCCCCCGCATGATCATGCAACGCTGGAAAAGGTAACCCATCGTCGTCATAGTTTCAGCTCCAAATGGGAATGACTCCTCGGCATTGAGGTGGAAGGCTTGAGTTTTCGCTGGCAGCAGACACTCTCCTTTCTTCTTCACCATATCCCCGTTCTCATCAGTACTGTGCTACCACGCTAGGGAAACCCCTGGAATTGGCTCATTGGTATTGTGAAGCCTGTAGGACTGAATAGTTTGCCGTGCGAGCCGAAGGTACGGAGACTATGGGCGGAGCTGTAGAAGTACAGTATGTTGGTGGTTGAGGCGGAGGGAGCGTCTGCTTGTGGAAGCCGAAACTATCGAATCAGAACGATGCGGCAGGCTGTGTACAATTGGAGATGGATCCGCTGGTGGTTGCCGTTGCCGTGAGTCGGAGTATAACTTTCTTAGCCGCTTTGCGCGAACAGGTATCGTTGACATCCACTGTGGATGCTACCATGCGTCGATAGCATTAATTGTGCCTCGAGTATCACTTTTTCATCTTCATCGCCCAGTCCAAGCGCCTTCTCCTCTCCCAAAAGCGCCCAAACTCCCCAACGACCCAATCCCACCTCCTCTATTCTCATTGACCGGTCTCTTCGCCACCCTCCCTTGGGCACGCACTCCTTCCACCACCCTCTCCAAGCCCGTCTCGATAACCACGCCCCCTACGATCATCTCACTAAGCGTCGCATGTAGCGTCTCGAAGTTGAAGATGAGGTCGAGCTCGCAGACGTTTTCGAAGAGGCGGTCGAGAGCCTCGACGAAGACTTGGATGAAGTCGAGGAGAGCGAGGGGAGACTCGGTCGATGTGCTTATTACGATGAAATAGAGCGTTGCGTAGTGGCGATAGGTGACGATGGAGGGGGTGTCGTTGCTGGCGTGCGAGGAGGCTGATGAGGAGGGAGTGCTGCTGCTGGCTAGGAGGGGTGGGAGACTGGAAGGCGCATTAGTTGTTGTAGGTAGGTAGAGACGTTTGTGAAGGGTGATACGGAGAAAGATTGGAATGAAGCGTGCAACGCAGAGTCCGAGAGGTCTACGATGAACTTACGGCAGAAAGTTACAAGCAGAGTTCGGTCGATTTGCTACCAGTGTGAAGATCTCTGAGATCAGCCGTTGTTGGACGCTTGTGTCCAATTGCGTGTAGAACTTGGTCAAGCGAGGTTGACCGGAGTTGTTGAATACCAGGACAGCGTTGATCATGATGGAGAATTGATGGTGCGGACCCGGGGGCTATCGGACAGTTTGGTCTCTTCTCAAGCTTGATTAACTGCTGATTTTGTGCGATAGTAACTGTCGATACCTTGTTCGTCGTTGATCAAGGTTCATGTGGGGTGGGGGAGAGGGTTAGGGTGTGCTGACGGGGCAAGTTTTGCCGAATACCTGCAACAGCTTCACCGCCTCCGAAAAAGGCAAGAAGCTTCAACTGTCAAACAAAATTCCGATGACCTCGAGCGGGAGTCAGTCATCCACTTGTCAACTTCTCATTCTCAGAAAGCCCAGGCATGATCAGTGTTTGCTGAATTGTGCCATCACCATTTGGACGTACTCACGTCACAATGAGCGAAATTTCCCACAGCTCCGGTATGAAAAGATGAGACTCTTCCTTATCCGCCACGGAGAAACAGTCGACAATGTAGCCCAACTCTAGTAAGCTCTCTCGTCACTACTCAAGAATATGTATTGACTCCAACAGTGCGGGCTCTCGAGATTCGCAATTGACCAACCATGGCTTCCAGCAAGCGACACGCCTGGGAGAATATCTCGCGAAGAAAGATGTTTCATTCTCGCACATATTTTCCTCCCAACTCCAGCGAGCGGTGAAAACCGCCGAGATGTTGAAGAAAGCACAGTCTGTAATCCCCACTTGTGATACGGATATAGAGGTGAAGCAGGTTTCTCTACTGATGGAACAAGATTTCGGATTCTATGAGGGGAAGAGCTATCTTGCCAGGCCGAGAAGCTCGGGCAAAAGTGGGAGAGAAGCACATTGGGAAGAGCACAAGAATGAGCCTGGATTCGTGGATATAGAGTCCAAGACCTCTATGATCCGACGTGCGGATGAATTTCTCGACGACTTTATCTCTCCAATTCTGGATGGCAAGTCGGAGAATGGAACTGGAATTGGATATGAGCCTGTTATTGCCATTGTGTCGCATGGTATCCTACTCTCGGTCCTTTGGAAAAGGCTCCTCCTCCGAATACCAAGAAAGAACGTTGTTCTCGCAGAAGACTTGATAGCGGAAAGGCAGTACATGATCCTGGAGAGCCTCGGCGGTTGGTCCAACACTGGGTATCTAGAGCTCGCTCTTGCGAATGATCCCGATATCGACGGTCTGCCTGTTGCGAAAGAAGATGTCAAGGATCTTTCTGCGACTGTGCCAGATGCTCTTCCAAACAAGTCAGTACCACGACAAGCCGAAGAAAATATTCATGCCTCTTGTGACGGTGTGGCTTCGAGCGCCGCTGCGAAATCAGCAGATCCAGTTGATCAGCCACAAACCGCGGAGCCAGCCAAGTGGGAAGGCTGGTCTACCAAGATCTGTGCGATCAATAGCAGAGTACATCTTGCTGGGCTCAAGCGCACTGGAGGTGGCGTCGGCAGTTCAAAGCACGATGAGGGACAGAAGACCATTGAATCATTTTTCAAGCGACAACGCACCAAATGATGCCTCGATGGAGACTCACGTCGGCTCACCGTATTTGATTCCGTCTGCGATGAATTATTGAAATTATTGCAAGGAACGACAAGGTAAAACCAAATCTCCTTTTTCAATCGCATGACATGATGAAGTATTGACAAACATCACTTGACCTGTTCTGAACATATCTTGTTGAACTCTTATAACTGCTCTGATTCATACACCCTCTTGAAGTTTTTTGCATTACTGTTTAAAGAGACTTCGACTGACAAGTAGATTCAGGTACATGCGCGAATGAAGACTTACCCAAGGCTTCGTCGGTCCCTCTTTCCGCGATGCTTGCTGGATTCGATGAAAACATTAGGTAAGGTGGGTGTACTCACAGAGACACTCCCCTGTTCAATTCCAGTGTTTTCGAGCAATCCCGCTATATTCTTGCAATTACAATGGAATTGTGCCATTGTGTCAATTCCATAGGTTGCCAATAAATTTTTGAGGTTGTCCCTAGAGATGAGAGTACACCATTTCCAGTCTGCTCCTAGCAAATTCCCAGAACAATTTCTCCTCATGATAAATCCAGTACAACCCGTCCCTGCAGTTTGCCCTCGTGCATCTGTTGAAAGACGTCTGTCAAATCTTCCATCTTCTTCGTCTCAAAATGTGCCTTCAAACATCCTCTCTCCGCAAACTCCAACGTCTCGATCGCCTCCTTTCGATTCCCCACCGCCGTCCCGACAATCTTGCATTCCTTGGCAATCAAAAACTGCGGCAGGGCACTCGCAATCGGGACGGGTTTCCCCTCGGGAATTCCCACGCAAACCAAAGTACCGCCGAATCTCAACATATCCACGCTCGTCGCGTAAGCGCCATTCGCCGCCGTCAAAACGAGCACCGACTGCGCGCCCAAACCCCCTGTAAGCTCCTTAACCTTTTCCACTGTGTCCCCCTCGCCCAAGCCGATGAAATGCTCTGCACCGCTGTCCATCACCAGCTGCTTCTTGGGATCGGCATCTACGCCAATAACGCGCATACCCATGCCGCGGCTCGCGAGTTGGACGGCGAGATGACCCAAGCCGCCGCCGGCGCCCAGCACTACGATCCAGTTGCCGGCTTCGGCGGTCGATTTGCGCAGCGCGGCGTAGACGGTGACGCCGGCGCATAGGAGCGGTGCAGCGGCGTCGGAGGAGAGGGAGGCGGGGATAGGGGTTACGTAGGAGGCGGGTCCGAGAACGTATTGTTGGAAGGTGCCGGGGTGGTAGTAGCCTGAGACTTGCTGGTTGAAGCAGACGCCATCGTGGCCGGAGAGGCAGGCAGCTGGTTGAGGAAAGGTGAAGAATTAGCATGTCTTTTGTGCCGATGTGCCTTCTTGCTCTTGCTACTGATGTCTGGAGGAAAGAAAATAGAAGCACATACGACAGGAATCGCAGATGCTGCTGATCCATTTGATTCCTACCCTGTCTCCGACCTTGACTGCCGCAGCGTCTGTTCCAGCTCCCATCTTGACGATCTTGCCGACGCCTTCGTGGCCGCCTACTTGCCCTTCTTCGGTCGGGAGCGGGAGGCCTGCCCATGAGCTTGTCATGACTCCCAGATCGGAGTGGCAGACGCCGGAGTGTGTGCTGGTTGACAAGCGCTGTCAGCAGTGCTCTTTCATCCTGCATAATGTCTGTAACTAGAGAAGCGCAGTGGATGTTGGACTCTTAACACACAGATTGACGAGGACTTGTCCCGGCCCTGGCTCAGGCATGTCCAGCTCGACGACCTTGGTCGAGATGGTGCCAGGCTTGTCATAGATGGCCGCCTTGTATTTCTTGGGGAGTTCCGCTGCCATCGCGTCGAATTATAGTATTTATGATCAGGCAACCTGATGTGATGAAGCTCTTTCAATAAATACTCCCGTCGCAGACCTTCCGCGGAGGAACGATACTGAGGGTGGACAAGTGCGATCTCAACGAGATGTAAATGCTGTCACGCGCAAAGAGAATAGTACTCGACGAAAAGCTGGAAGCAGAGAAAGAGTTGACAAAAGCAGCAGCGGAAACAGAAGTAGACGAGAGAGAGAAGTAAGTGGCAGCAGGGCCCGCCTATAGTATGATGTAGTACAACGCAGAGTGATGTGCGCGAAGCGAAACCTACCATCAGGGCCATCTATCCATACCCTAAGCTTCCCCGCGACCCTCTTCGAGCTCCCCTCCGCAAGCTAGTTGGAGCTTCCCTGCCGCGAGGTCCAATCCCAATTGACGGAGGTGGCAAGGAGACGATGGGGTGCTTGTACCCTTGAACTACTGCCCTCGTATTTCCCTAGGATTCAAGTTTCATCTAGGTACTATTTGGCATCAGATACCTAAGGTACGTACCTATTATTGTACATGACTTCAGCTTATACACAAAAGGGTCACTAGAGCGCGGTGCGCACAGCGTCTATTCAGAGCCATCGACCATTTACTTTTGCAATATAATCCTTCCGTAGACAGACACGCAGACACAACCGCGGCATGTGGCCGTTGGTGTGCGGGGATGTACCCCACATGCTCGGCGGAGTTAATATCCATGGAAGGATACCCAACGCCCTGGTCCGGAGCGAAAAAGCTGGGGTCTCCATACTCTCCCTTTCAGCTTCTGCATGTATTCATCAAGGGAAAGCCTGATGGATGGGTTGGTGGAAAACTTGGCTCTTGGATGGATTAGTGTAGGTATACGGAGCGATTATTATTGCTTCCGGTGTGCCTGGTCCTTGTTGACTACTCATACGCGGGCGTTTTATTGGTCTGAGTTGTTCCATTTTTCATTGGTAAATAGGTGCAGGTGGGTAGTGAACTGACAGGATGTGGATGGTGTGAGAATATCAGATTCGGCGGTCTAAGTGTGCTGTACGCCGGAGAAACATCATCATGAATGTGTTCACGTGCTCTCTTGATATTGTAACTTCGAATCTCCTGATACTTAGACACAATTGACACCTACCTTAGTAACATTGTCGATGCTCTCGACTTTCAATAATGCGTCATCCGCTCCCTAGTGGCGGGTAAAGTTACAGCATCTTTGACAGCGGAAGCAAGCCGTTCCTATAATGAGGGGCAGTGTGGGGTACGAACTGTGACGACAACACCGCACGTGGCAAAGAGCTCCTCGTTGTCCCACCAGCTATTGCGGAGAAGCTCATTGAAACTACCTACCTAATGGAATCCGTTCTCCATGAGGATCGTCATTTAGATGTAAGAGACACCAAGGAAGTAGGCTTGGTTAGCTTCTACTGACATAAGCCCAAACTCTCAATTCCCTTGCAACTAGTCAAAATAACTTGAAAAAAGTCAACTTCGTCTCCTGCTCCGAATCAATGATTCCTAGTCCAGTTGTTTAACTGGAAGTTGAATTGTACCTTCCTATTCCAAGAATCTTGGCCAATTGGCTCTCTTCTCCGCTTTCGACTCATCATCTCTTCATCGCATCTTCAGTCAAATCCAAAACATATCAGGGCCCTAGAAGATGCCAGACACAATGAAAGCCGTCCGCTTCCACGGCAAAGAAGACCTACGGTACAGCCCTCAACTCTCCTACCAAAACCATTTCCGAATCCTTCTCCTTTCCCCACCCCACCAATCTCCCCTCCCCATACTCACTCCCTCCACACCAGCTTCGAAGACATCCCCAACCCCTCCCTCCCACCAACCCACATCCGCCTCACGCCCGCCTACAACGGCATCTGCGGCACCGACCTCCACGAATACAGCGGCGGACCAAACCTCTGCCCCACAACACCTCATCCCATAACCCGCGAAACCGTGCCCCTGACCTTCGGCCACGAATTCAGCGGCATCGTCACAGAAGTCGGTCCCGCCGTCCCTAGCGACGCGAATATTAAGCCCGGCGACCGCGTCTGCGTGCAGCCGATTATTTATGATGGCACATGTGGTGCGTGTAAGGAGGGATATATCAATTGTTGCTACAGCAATGGGTTTGTAGGGTTGAGCGGGTGGGGCGGCGGATTGGCGGAGAGTTGCTTTGTTCCTGCGTCGTGTGTGGTTAAGCTGCCGGATAATGTGTCGTTGCGGGCCGGGGCGTTGATCGAGCCGCTGGCGGTGGGCTGGCATGCGGTTAATATGTCCGAGTTTGAGAAACTGGATGTTAAGAATGTGGGGGTGTTGGTGACGGGTGGTGGACCGATTGGGCTGGCGGTTATTCAGGCGTTGAAGGCGAGGGGCGCGGGAAAGGTCATTGTGAGTGAGATTAGTGGGAAGAGGAAGGAGTTTGCAAAGGATTTTGGCGCGGATTATGTGTTGGATCCAACAAAGGATGATGTCGTGGCACGATGTAAGGAGTTGTGTGAGGGGCAGGGGGTTCATGTTGCGTTTGATTGTGCCGGCGTGAAGCCGGGTCTTGATGCTGCGATTCTAGCTACCAGGGCGAGAGGGCTGATTGTGAATATTGCAGTTTGGGAGAAGCCGGTGTTGATCAACGTCAATGATCTTGTTTTCAAAGAGAGGAAGTACATGGGGATCGCAACTTATCAGGCGGGAGATTTCCAGGCAGTGCTAAGTGCCATTAGCGAAGGGAGGATGAAGCCGGAGGGCATGATCACCAAAGAGATCTCGTTGGACAAAGTTTTGAAGGAAGGCTTCGAGAGCTTGCTGCAGGATAAAGGAAATTTGGTAAAAGTTATGGTACAGGTTCGACCACCGAAGGATGAGTCTTGAGAAGATACCTATAGCATTTGTATAATTGCGCCAATCCCAATGAAACCTTTGATATTATGATGGCGGTTGGGCAGTCGAGAAGGCTTCCTGCGAGTTCCAGATCTTCTCAAACTGCTTGGGCGAGGATTCGACAGAAGTTCCAGAAGGAAGTCTCGAATCGAGTCCAATCAATGAAAGCACACGTCTTCTAGCCCCAGCGACAGGCAGTGTTGGAAGCGGAGAACAAGGCATGGGATCCGTCCATCCATTACCCTGTCCCGATCGTGCTGCTTCATCCTCATCTTCGCCCATGCCATGCAGAAGGGATCTCTCGTCAAGCATCGACTTCTCCAAAAACGCATTCGGAGCCATAGCAGCTGCGCGTTCGGGCGGGTGGACATTCGCGCTTTCTCCAGTCATGCAGCCCGTTGATTGAGCCAGCTGTGGATGCGTGAGGATGGTCTTCGCATCGGGTCGCTTTGTGGGATCGGGGTGGAGGACCCAGCTGAGGAATGAAATGTCGGGTTCGGCTACGCCTTTGCGGCGGAGGCGAACCAACCATTCTTCGTTATGGGGTAGTGACTCGGTATCGCGGGTTTCTGCATCTTGGCGTATAGAGTGGCGTCGCAGGTCTTCGGAATTGGTTTGTGATGGGGATGCAATGGAGGCTTCGGCTTCCAGGAGTCGGGACATAATTGAGCCCCAAGACCAGATGTTGGCAGCAGGGGTGGCCATATCCTTAGAGGGGGCACCTGGTACAAGTTGGCCACGAGTAATGTTTTCGAGGTCGCCGATCATTGCTATCAAGGATTCTTCGGACATTGTAGCTTCAGGGGTGTCTCTAAAACCATTGATGTAGATGTTGTTCGTCTTGAAGTCTACAGATTGTGAGTTCTTGTCCTGACACAGTGCAACCAATTACAATAGGTACCTCTGTAGACAAGTCCACGATCGTGTATAGCAGCTAGTCCATGCAGCGCCCCGGTCATTATCACTCGGATCTCGTCTTCTGTGATGGTCCTCCTTTGGACCGCTTCGACCAATGTCATCTCCATGGGCTCGAGCACGACACCAGACGGACCAGACGTTCTGGACAGAGGCTCTGTGACATTTGCTCGATCATTCTGCTTGCGGATATGTGGACAATCCTCGAGACCCTCATGCATGGCCGTTTCCCCATTAAGCATGTTGCTGTTTCGAACGGGCAATACAGTGCGCGTGTTGGACATTGCTGAGAATGGAGTCTGTGTGAAGACGGGATACAACAAAAAGGGGACGTTATGTAATGAAGAAATGCTTCAATGGACAAGATGAAGAATGGACTTTGACTGAAGAAATTATCACAGCGAAATAATGACTACCTTGAGGAAGGACTTCAGTCAGTATATGAACTAAAGTTAACTTGGGCTCAAGCAGCTGAACAAGCAAGCGACAACGTCATGGCTGGCTCGAATGGCCATAAAGTGGGCGCCCAAGGGTCAGCACAAGAGCCGTTATCATGTCTCAAGCCACGGGAAATGATGATCTCGACGATTTGCAATGGACGCCGTTTGAATTGGACTTGGCGACGCGTCTCCAGTTCAAACTCTTGTCGCGAGCCTCGAGGACGATCACCTTGTTCCTGAAATGCACTAAAGATAGAGTCGCGGCGATCGTATAATGTAGACAGATGATGAGACACAGTTAACAGACAAAAATAAGACTAAACTTAGGGAAAGAACTGAGGTAGACAAGTACAGGTTGTGCTGTTGATGTTCATGACTCCTTTTCCGCAAACCAGAAATATTCCATGGCTTGGAAGGTCACGTGCCAAGGCGTTCACATCGATGGTGATGACGTACCTTGGCGATCGCGTTTCCTTGCTCCTAGTCCACCTGCATCAAACTCACCTTCCCCTGCTCACATCTTGAACTCCTTGATCGACTCCAAATTAATTCTCCGAAGGTTGGATTCTTCAGCAGATCCAAAATGATGTCCAAAATGCCATGGTCCGCAAAGGAGGGCGAACACGCTGAACAGCACGACGACAATGACCAAAGCCTCACAACAGTACTGGAAACGCCAGAGCTACGGAGCGACCTAACCCTGCTTATAGCTTCTTGCACCGACTCTATGCGCAAGACCATCACAGACACGTTCGATCCAAAGAAAACCGGAAAATCTTCAAGCAAAAACACGACCCTCCAAGGCGACAATGCACTCAAGAACACCGACATCGACCTGGGAAAGGTTGATGTTGAAGCATTGGACAAGGAGCGCGAAGAGGAGGAGAAACGCAAGCAAGAGCTGGACACCCCCAGGATGAAAGAACTCAAAACTGCCGCCCTGGACTACTTCGATCAATGGCGAGACAACGTCCTTCAGCGCGTCGGCGAGGTCGTGAATTCCAAATCGCATGCCCAGTCCCAGAAGAAAGACGCTGCTTCGAAAACCAGAGCCGCATCTTCTCCCAGCCCTTCCCGTCGACAATCACCATCCCCTGAAAAGCATGACGAGGCCGTCGAAACTGCTCTTCACGAATTGTACCCTCCGATGCAGACAAGCCTCGCAGATCTGAAGAAGGAACAGCGAGCGTTGATCTTACATAGCATGATCTTGTTGTTATTAAGTCTAGAGCACTATGCTTCGCATTCCCGGATTCTACTGCTCCATCTTACAAGCAGCCTCAAGCTTTCTATTGATCTTCTTACAGAAGACGAAAGTAAAGTGGCACGCGGCCTATTAGCAGCAGCAGACAAGATGTCCGCTGAGGAAGAGACGAAGAAGAAAGCAGAAGAAAACTCTAGTACTCGAAAGTGGAAAGTGGGTCTAGCTTCCGCAGCCGGGGCAGCGATCATCGGTGTGACAGGAGGTCTAGCAGCACCCCTTCTCGCTGCTGGCGTCGGTTCAGTTATGGGTGGTCTCGGACTCGGAGCCACAGCCGCAGCGGGATACTTGGGCACTCTCGCCAGCAGCACAGTCCTCGTGGGTGGTCTCTTCGGAGCGTACGGTGGCAGGATGACCGGCCGCATGATGGATCAGTACGCCATGGAGGTATCAGACTTTGGCTTCGAGCCCGTACGCAGCTTTCACAAGCCCCGGAAAATCGAAAAGGAATTCCGTCGTCTCCGCATCGCCATTGGTATTTCCGGCTGGCTAACCGACAAGGAAGACATCGTCAACCCCTGGAAAGTTCTAAGTCCAGGCATTGAATCCTTCGCTCTACGGTGGGAGGTCGAAGCCCTTCTCAACCTTGGAAACTCGATCACCACCATGGTAAAGAGCGTAGCGTGGGATTACGCCAAAACTCAGATCATCAAACATACCGTCTTCTCCGCCCTGAGTGCAGGGCTGTGGCCAATCGGCCTACTGAAAGTCTCGCGTATCATCGACAACCCTTTCAGTGTCGCTAAAGCCCGCAGCGAGAAAGCCGGGGAAGTGCTTGCCGATGCCCTGATCAATAAAGCGCAGGGTGAAAGACCTGTAACTCTCATTGGCTACTCACTCGGTGCCCGGGTCATCTACACTTGTCTCAAATCGCTCGCGGATCGAAAAGCTTTCGGCCTCGTCGAGAGCGTTGTTCTACTTGGCGCACCTACGCCATCTACCGCCGCGGATTGGCGCGCTATTCGCAGCGTTGTATCCGGCCGTGTCGTAAATGTCTACAGTACAAATGACTATACCCTCGGCTTCCTCTACCGCACCAGCAGTATCCAATACGGCATTGCGGGTCTTCAAGCCATTGCCGGCGTACAAGGAATTGAAAACGTCGACGTCAGCGACTTGGTGAGCGGACACACAGAGTACAGGTTCCTGACGGGTAGTATCCTCAAGAAAGTCGGCTTTGAGGACGTGTCACTTGAAGAGGTGGAGAAAGAGGAAGAAGAGCTGAAGGAGGAAGAGGCGAGGGAGGAGAAGGAGAGGAAAGAGAAAGAAAAGGAGCAAGAAGGGAAAAGTGAAGAGGATCAGGCGGATGAGATGGAGGTTGAGGTTAAGGAGAAGAATGAGACGAGTATGTTGAGTTGGGCGACGGAGAAGTTGAGTTGGGGGTCGAGTAGTCCGCAGGATAAGGAGAAGGACAAATCGAAATAAAGCAAGGGAAAAGAAAGGATATGAAATCTGGATATGATTCGGCCATTCATGTCGGGTGGGATGATTTTTCGCGGAACACTCGACGTCAATACGGTGCCTTTGGGGCTTGGAGGTAATGTTAGACGATCATGACCACAACATCAGGCGTTGTCCAGAGTTCACTTTGGACCTCGACAGCACCGTTTTATTTACTTCCGAGCCAACTTTTACGCCTGTGTTTGCTCTACACAACCTTAGGTACTCTCAACTAGAGGCATGACAAAGCAATCATCCTGCACGCAATATGTCGCTCAAATCGGATTCGACAAAAAAGCTGCGGGGTACCTACATAGGTACGACTCGAGTTCGGAATCTTCCATCAATGGCTTCTGCCTGTGTAACATCCGATGACATGGATGGCTTTCGTGAAGACATTACCTAACCTCAAATATAAAGCACCGTTCGACACCACGCAATCCATATTTTTTCAGCCTAATACCTAAAGTACCACAATGTCCTCCAACTTCATCCCAACCCTCCTCTTTCTCCTCTCCCTCCTCCAACCCACCACATCCTCCCCTCCCACCCCTCCTCCACTCCCCGGAACATGGACCCCCATCACTCCCATACCCACCTACTCGCGCCAAGAACACAGCACCATCGCCCTAGGCTCCACCATCTACATCCTCGGCGGCATCCTCCCTTTCGACGGAACAACCTACCCCACCGTGCCGCTGATGCAAAAATACATCACCACCACAAATACCTGGACACCAGCCCCGCCCATGCCGCACGCCCTCAACCACGCCAACGCCGCCGCGGTAAATGGGAAGATTTACGTGCTCGGTGGTATGTCTGTGACCGAGGAGTACGGAACGCTGTTCTGGAATGCTTCTGCGAGGTGCGCTGTTTTTGACCCGAAGGCGGATAAGTGGACGGAGTTGGCGGATGTGCCGAAAGGGCGCGCGGTGGGGAGTGCGGCGGTGGGGGTTAGTGGGTCGAAGATTTTGCTTGCGGGCGGACTGCTGAATACGAATCTTACCGATGGGGCGCAGGATACGGTGACTTTGATGAGTGTGTATGATGTGGAGAGTAGGAAGTGGGAGGTTCTGCCTGATATGCCTGAGCCGCGGGATCACGCGGGGGTTGGGATGGTGAGGGGCGTGTTGTATGTGCTCGGGGGAAGGTCTTTTGGGAACTTAAATGTTGTGGATACGGTTTTTGGGTATGATATCAAGAAGAGGATATGGAAAAGGGATCTAGCGAAGATGCCGACGGGAAGGGGTGGGTGTGGTTCTGCTACGTTCGGGGACGTGATATTCACATTTGGCGGGGAGGGAGATCCGGAGACGGCTTCTGGAGTTTGGCCGCAGACCGAGGGTTATGACGTTGTCAGGAATAGGTGGATGAAGTTCAAGGATATGGATGTGCCGAGACATGGCACTGGTGCGGTTGCGGTTGGGAAGAGGATATATATCTCAGGAGGTGGACTGACTATTGGTGGTGATCCGTCCAATTATTCCAGTTACTTTTCGGTGTCGAGGAAGTTTGGGAGCGGTCCTGAGGTTACGTAAAGCACTCGACGGGTATGGAATATTTCAGATGCAGAAGACCCAAGAAGCGAAACTTCATTTTCAGGCCGGTCAGAAAAATAGCACGTGACAGGACACATGTCACGTGCTATGTTCCCAAAGGATCCATATTGCCAAATCAGGTGATGGTTTCGCACAACTTGACACAAGTGAATGAAAGAAAGCGGACTTGAGGCAACTGCCATAGGGCTGAGTGAAGAGACACAAAAAGTACGGATAATCGGGGCGAAGACAGGACTATTCAAACGACAAACCCTCATTTCACTGTCCGGGAATGTTGCATACTTGTCCAGAAATAGCAGACCACGGTGTCGTATTCGGTACATGATGGCTCACAAGGGGGTCCTGTACTCCAGCATTCCGGCCTTTGCCTCTGCATCATCCGTGTCGGGGGGTGGTAGCATGGGCAGGCGGAGCATCAAGCTGAGCGGGAGCGGGAGCGGGAGCGGGCCAGGCAAGACTGCCTCGTGGAGAAACGTTTGCACGAAATGCCACCTGCGTCGTCTTCTTTGCGGCGGCAATGGCTTTGCGGCGGGTCGCAGACGATAGGCCTTTGATGGGTTGAGAAATGGTTTGCGCCGCAAGAGAGAGAGGAGGTGATGGGGAACATGTGCTGCATGAAGCCGGCGCCAAGCAACGCTTCGCCTCAACACCAACAGGCCTGTTGGTGCTTGCTCCAACACAGCAACGAGCCGACGGCTCCGTCGCTATCGATTTCTCTGCAGTCCGCTGTCTGCATACATACGGATGCCGGGGAACTGGAGTTCATGGTCGTCCCGGAATAGCTGGCCAAGTACCACCAGCTTACTCTCTCGCTTCTCTACCTCTTTCAGACCCCTTCTTCGTACTCTACAGTGTCTCTTCTCTCCTCCTTGCGGTCTCCTTCGTGCTCGACAGCTAGTTCCAACAGACGGCGAGACGATCACCTACGCCGTCCAGAGCGGCAAAGTAGTCCAGAGCGCACAATCTGGCCCGGACAGACCGCAGCTTGTTGCTACAAGGCGGTTCTTGCGAAATAGTTGGATATCAAGCACTCCGTTGGTGACCCCCATTTTGTGCGCGCGCCAACCAATGGGGCGCGGCTGTGCATGCAGACCTCCAGGTCCGACTTGGGAGGATGCATCCACGCCTCGTGGTACCTCCCGTCTGTTGCTGTCTGTTAGTATTTCGGACACTGTTGCTCGATGGCCGCTTAAGTACAGGCACAGAGCAGGGCAGGGTAGGACATCTGTTCTTTCTTTAACCTTTCTCTTACCTCGCCATACACTCTGAGCCATTGAAATTTGGACAGATCCCAGATTCTTTGGTTTCAAGTCCTTGCTTGTCTAATTTCGCTTCTGCCTCTCATATATCCGTCTTGTTTTCCATCGACATCTGTTCATCATGTCGAGGCACGATTCGGTCACGTCGTCGGTCTATTCCTCTTACTCATCTTTCATCGACTCTATCAAGGCCGAGAATGCGGAAAGATACACCAAGAAGCCTCAGCCGATCATCCTGCCCAAGAACTTCAAATATGGACTTGGACTCGAATTCATTGCCTTCATATTTTCCACCACCATACTGGGACTGTCCATCGCCTACATCAACCAGGTCTACTATGCTGCCCAGTATGCTCTTCAAAAGGACCCTTCAACAGAGCTGCCTCCATTCTCTACCTCGTAAGTAAATACAAGACAACAATCATGCCATTTCTGACCTCTCTAGGAACATGATTGCCATGTACATCATCTTCCCCGTCATCTGCTCTTTGTTCTCGGTCATCAACACCCTACTGTGGCATTTCAACAAGCTCCACGTGGTGTACTCCCTGATCTTCTCCATAATCATCTTTGTGGGGGCATTCACAAACCTCGGAACCTGGTTCGCGTGTGATTATGGCACAGAAGATGGGCCAGCTTCTTGTGAGTAACCAAACCGGAACAATGTCTGTGAAAACCCAAACTAATGACAGTCAAAGTCTGCTACCAGAAATATTTGGCTCGGACCGAACACACCTACCGGGCAGGAAGATTCTCCCAGGGCAAGTCATTTGGCTTCGAGGGTGTCTCGCAGCCCATCTCGGATGCGAAGAACATCTTCAGTCTTCTCCTAGCCATAACGTAAGATGATTCAATCCCTTCTTGGTATCCGCAAATCTGACCAAGTCCAGCTACCTCGTCTACCTCGTCCTCGCCATCGTCTCCGTGCGAAGACTGAGAGCCGCACACACACTCGTTTCGGCCAATGGCAAAGAAATGGAACCGCTCCGGTCTCCGGCTCTCAGCCAGGTGCCCAGCCATGTCACCATCATCCAGAAGCCATTGGATGCTTTCCCGCATTTTATTCCGGACGGTGTTGACGATGAGTACATCTCCAGGAAGTTCTCGCGATGATGATGTCTTCAATTTTTCTTTCATTTCCTTGTACAGCTCATTCTTCACACTCGCTCATGATACCCTACGGCATTGCATACGTACATATATGGAGTTTTACGAGCAGGATTGTATATATACTGAACGTGTTTCAAGAGAAGCATCGTTGTTCCTTGGTGGGAATCTGCAGAAAACTTTACTTTTTCTCATTCGTGGATCCTTTTGCGGTTCAAATTTGAAGGATCTTTTGCATTTCCTCACGGAATCACGGTTTTCCTATTTTAGACCAAGATCATTCCAAGCAATCAATCGATCACGAACAGCATATTCTCAGAAATGATTTTTGTCTCGCCCTGGTTTGAATGATCATATTCCTGTCCGTTGCGAGTCTTACCTTGAAGATTTCTGCCTCGCTTCACCAGTTCGAGTACTCTACAACATCACAGACCGGTATTACGGCAAATCCAACACCAATACAGCTCTATCTTCAATCATTGAAAGCGCCATCACTTAACATAACAAGGCAATTTCTGTCTACTCCAAGCAATGGTATCGCATAGAGTCTAGGACCCGGGAAGAAAACGGTCAAATCCAAAAAAAATATCCTTCTTCTGCACCCGAAAACCATCATGTTCACGCAACCATTTTGCACAATTCAAAACATAATTATGCTACGAGTATCTCGCGCCCTTCCCGCCTCAATAACCTCCGATTGGTCACCCTCTGCAGTTGGTGGCGCACGTCCACACAGCTCTATTCTCGTCACTCCGACAACGCCACCTCCAACCTCTTTGTGACCTGCTGCGGCGCGGCCCAGCTGGAGACCGAGACCTCCATTTGCACCTCCACCAACAAAGGTTGGGCTTGGAGGACAAGTTGTGTCAGTTGTATTACTCCGTTCACTCAGAGGAAGACAAGAGAGTCGGGGTTGCTAATCTGGTCTCTTCTCCAAAATTCCACATTTGCAAGGTCTTTGGCTTTGGTTGGCTGAGTTGGAGATGTAACTAGATCAGAGGAAGAGCTGGAGATGTCCGAGAGGTGGTGGCGGAAGTTGACTTTTGTGAATGTTGCAATTGTGATGGAGGTGGACACTTTGCATGAGTGATTTCAACGGACTCAGAGATTCACTGTGTTGGGTAATACAGCCCAGGTGTCTGGTAAGTTAGGTACTTAGCTCTACCACTCCGTCTCGACCTCGCCGCACTTCATATCCTTTTGAATTTCCTTTCCAAGTCGTCTCCACTCCAGTCCATTTCTACCTACCTCGCCGCATACTAACTTCCCATCACTGTTGATCTCGTGCGAATGCGATTCTGCCTTGGCTGAATAACCGGTCTTCCCCTCTCCTTCCCTTATTGGTTGTTTTTAAATCCTTCCAAGTCCATGTCTTCATCCCGACAGATACTTACTCTCTTCGTTGGTTCCTACATCATCGAGCTCTGTTTCTTGGTCGTTTATATCATGTCTGTTGCTTCGTCTACTTATTCCACGCATCCGCCTTCTCTTTCTCCATCGAGGTTTCCAAACGTTCCTCCTTATACGTATCGAAACAGTGGAATCGCTACACCCAAATCTTTGGAAATTCCATCCCAGTCTCCCTCCCCATCTCAGTCTCAGTCTCAGTCTCAATCTCAGCCAACCCACCACCCAGGCCGCCGCGGAAATGATTCACACAAACAACACCACAGTCCTAGTCGGAGTCGAAGCCAACACACAAACCCCAAAAACAAACGCGGCCCTTTCCACGACGCCTACATGGTCCAATTCTGCATCCTGACCATCGCCCTCGGCGCACTGGCACTGAGCGTCGTCTACGGCGTCGAACTGGCGCAGGCGCCGACGTTTACGCTGCGCTTGGATAGGAGCGAGGGACTGAGAAAAGTGCCGGGGGGTGATTATTGGAGTACTGCGTAAGTCCTTACACCCTCCTATATCTGGAAAAGGAGAAGAAAAAAACGATATCTTCGATGGGCTTAATTAGAGCTGCATTGACTGACTGACTGGGCAACGATCAGATGGGCGATTTTCTACTGCGGCGCGTTTCCTGTCGCGACGACACTTTCGATAATCGTGGACTTGGTGCTCTTTTTCACGAACCGGCTTTCGCCGCTCTACGCCATTGTCGTATCAGCCATCATGTTCAGCGGCGCGGCAACAAATGCGGCCGTCTGGTTCGGATGCGAGTACTCAAGTCCTCTAAACTGTGCGTCCCTACCTCCTCTCCATATCTCTCCCCTATCTCAGAAATTCCCCTTTCCTTCTCTTGAAAAAACCCCAATTCTGACAATCCATTCCTCCACCCAGACTGCTACCAAACCCACCTCTACCCCACCCCCACAAGCGGCAGTTTCTACGGCATATCCGACGGCCTCCAACCCTCGCGTCTCTGCTTCGCCCTGCTGCTAACGCTCGGCTACTTCATCTATCTCGGTATGGCGCTGATTGCTTTTCTGGACCAACCTTCCTCTTCGTCTTCGTCCAGAGCATCGCCATCGGTCTCATCACCTCCCGTGCCGGCGAAAGATGGTATGAAGAAGATTGAAGCGTCGCCGACGTCGACGGCGCGGAGTTCGCCGAGGGCGCGGCAGGGGATTCGAGATGAAGAGGTGGGGTTGGGGTTGGGGTTGGAGGGCGTGGATATGGAAAGGACTGGCGAGGTCGGGAGTTTGAAGGAGATGGCTTCTGGTAGGGCTGGAATGAATGAGATTGAGAGGGGGACGATCGGGAGTTTTGCTTGCGTGGGGTTGGGTGTTGTGATTGAGGATGGTGAGGAAGGGTTGTGGCATGTTTGTAGGGAGGAAGAACCTGGTACGGGGAGGCAGTGGACGTACTAGGTAGGCGTAACCATTTTGCTTTGTGTTTATGCATAGGTCGACGTGGCTGTGTGTTCTATTGTTGTCGGCTTGGATGCGAACCTGGATTTGCAAATACCCAAATGGATGCCTTTGTCTCTTATCGCTAGCGTACAGTAGCAGTCATGCTTGGATATAGAAGAAGAAATCCTCATCATGAGTTGACCGGCCGATGGCACCTAGACGTCCGCAAACATTAGGAATAAACATACCAAACCGAAAAGATTGCGATAAAGGGCCGAAACCGGGCTTTCTCATGGTCATAAGTCACAAGCCATCGCCAGTCAGAGGCCTCAACCCACTGCAAACTCAGTCGTCCAGTTGATTGTTTTCGATTAGATCGCTGGTTTTCTGTCGAAATTTGCTTTCCAAGGTGCATGGTTCTCTCACATTCTTGCCGGGTGAAGTGAGGAGGTCGAAAGTGAAAGGGAAGAAATGAGGTGAAGTCGGTTGTTCAAATGGTCGATAGTTGCAAGTAGTTCGACGGCCTCCTATAAATTGCTGAGCCATCGGGACTAAGCGAATGATTTTGGAATAGAGAGTATTTCTAGTTATTATAGATAGTCTAGCGAAATGACTCTCCTCACCTTCATTACCTTGATTGGACAACCTTGGAAGGAATTTGAACATATAGGGTTAGAGATGTGAGATGGGCACCTGCAGTTGGGACTAGGTGATAGAGACGCGAGTAAGGTGAGGTATGTATAGCTCTAAATCCGGATTATGGGGGAAAATACTAAAAGTGGGAATAAAACAACCAACTTTTCTTCTATATCATGAGTCGGATCACGTTGGCGAACTAGAACTTCCCTACAAAGGGATCAAGGTAAATTCTTAAATTCTTAATTCCATATACAACAACTACCGGCTCCCACCAGGCCTATGCCCACCCCCAGCCGGAAAATTCCTCGCGCTCAGCAGCACGCCTTTGACGCCCCTAATCTCCGCCTTGAACTTCTCATATGCATCGTCCTTCTTCCCCCAACTACCTGGCCCACTTCCTCCACCACCACCTACTCCCCTGCCATCCAGCCCACCGTATCCTGTTCCGTAGTACGGACTCGTATAGCTCATCTCGTTCAGATACGCCGTCAACTCCGTGAGCTGGTAGGTCAGGTCACCAGTGAAATCTTTCGTTCTGGCAGATGAAGCGACGAGGTCGGTGAGGTGGCCATTGATGGCCTTGAAGCGGTGCTCTTGGGCAGTGACGGTGTCCACAGGAGTGACAGAGAGAGTCGAGTCGGAGGTTTGAGAGTTGCGGCGGGAGAGGTTGGGGGTTGTTTGGACGCCGACGTCGCGGTGATAGAGCTCGGTTGGATCAGAGGCTTCCGACTCGGTGTCAGTGTCGTCGGACTCTTTTCGAGCGGTGCCTAGGCCGGCGCTTTCGGGGGAGGGGATGGAGGGGACGGTGGAGACCATGCCTGTTAGGCGTTCGTTGAGGCCGTCGAGCTGGGTGGAGGTGTGGGATAGGAGGTCGTGTCGGGCTGCGGCGAGGGTCTCTGATAGGGGCGCCACGATGTATTTGGAGAGGCCATATAGGAGCGCTGCACTACCGCCGGCGACGTACAATGTATTCAGGAGGCGGGTGGTGGTGACGAGGGGTTCGGGCTTGTTGGAGTGGACGAGGAATTCGGGGTATGTTATTATAGGAGGAACTTCTCGTTTCTGTTGGGATTGAGAAGGAGAAGGAGCAACAGATTCGCCCGAGGGGAAAGCCCATGCCCGATCTGGGACAGAGGGTGGAGTTTGTGATGAGATAGGCCCTAATAGCTTCTCTATTTCCTCTTTCGGTAGTCCTTTGGACTGCAAGAATTCTATCTTCTTCGCCCGTGGCGCATCTTTCACAGTTGCGTCCTCCAGGAACCGCCGGCCTTGCTCTTGTAATGACATGCTTTGCTCCGACTTTGTGCCTCCAGAAATCTCTTGTTGCGCTTCCTCCTCCCGCGGTTCTTCTTTCGGCGTGGCTGGAGTCGTAGACGATGCTTCGGAGTCGGGGGAGGGAGGAGGCCTGGCTTGCTGCCAGGCGGGTATCGAGGCCTTCTTGGGATCTGACATGGCGGAGCGCTACAAGGGTGTATTCGGGAGGGGTGTAATTGTCGTGTTAGTAGGTAGGTATAGAACAGAACGCCTTACAGAAAGTGAGAGGTGAGGGAGGTCTGGCTGGTCTGCCTCGGCCGGACTTAAACGGGCTTGGCAGGTCCCAAGTGCTCACCACCAGCCTTTTGCGTGTCTGGGGCAAGGATACCCGAAACGGACATTCCAGCATTATTACTTTCAGCATTCCATTAATCCCATTAATCGATATTCCATTAATACAGGCTTCCACATGTCTGCCTCACACGGCGACCGACCCTCCAAGCGCTTACGGCGGGCGAGTGCATCGGACGAGGAGCAGTCTCGTTCGTCGGATTGGGTGGACGATGCTCAGAACTCGAGGTAGGCGCAAACGCACGAGAGACTGGCGGAGCCCCAGCTGCCCGCTGTGGTACCTGAACAGCTGAATTACACGCGACAAGCGAAGCCATCCCATCGCAACAATCAAATCTCTCCCTTCCACCACACCCCCATACCATACCCGTCACCAACCCAGTTTCGTATCCCTCCCCACTTTCGATCGACACCACTGCATTCCTATACTGCCAAAAGCAACCATCCAACCACAAATTCACACTCCTCGTCTTCTCTTCTTCTATCATCCACTCTTCCTCCACCTCGCCATGCCTGGCCGCAGTCTGCGAAAGCGCCCTGCTCTGACACAAGAACCCCCCAGTGCTCCACCAGTAGCGACCTCCCGTCCACGACGCGCCGCAGCCCCCACCGCCCCCGGTGCTCTCGCTGTTGAACGAGATACTCCCGAAGAATCACGCCAGTCTATCAGACTTACCGTCAAGGCCCCTCCCAGCAAACTCCGCGAAGTCGCCAATGTAAGCTCGTCCGGACGTCGAAGCGGCAACGGCCGAGACAGTTTTGAAGGTGGTGAGATCGTGGTTGGCTCGAGACCCAGGAAGAAGACTATTGTAGAGGAATCGAGCGACGAGGACGAAGAGGAGGAAGCAGACGAAGACGAGGAAGAACCGGACGCCGAGGGGGATGAGGACGACGAGGAAGACGACGACGAGGAAGAAGAGGAGGAGGAAGATGCTTGGGGAGAAGAAGACACTGAAATGGCCGATGCGCCGCCGTTGCCTCCACTACCCTACAAAAACACTACGCAGAGTGGAGCTGCGGCAAAACCCAGTGTCACGGTCACAGCCCCTGTACCTACCGTAGAGGACAAGGAGATGGCTCTCGACGACGACGACGATGATGAGGAGCTTTCCGATCTTCCCTCAGATGAAGAAGATGCAGAAGGCGAAGAGGATGCCGAAGGAGAGGAAGATATAGGCGACGACGATGAGATGGACAGCGATGATGCCTCGGGCAGCAATACACCAGACCCGAACAAGTTGACCAGACGCCAGAGGCACGAGTATACGGGCGGGCATTTGATGGCCCTGTCGAACGGTATGCTAGCGCCAGACAACAGCCAATTCCTATGTTTGAAGCTAACCTCCCCCCAGAGGCGCAAAAGAAGAAGCACTTGACAGCTGAGGAGCATGCGATGCGTCGCGCTGAGATGGCCCGTCGACGCAAGAACCTGAGCGAGAAGCGCAATGAAGAAGAGAAGGTAAGGTTTCCGATGTCCTTCTTGACAAAATTTAGTCCTCGCAACTCCCTATCGTAACTGCCTGCGGATGTCTCTTTACCGCATATCAATTCGTTTTTTTCTGCTTTTCCACTTGGTCTCTCCAAAACCTTCCACCCACATTCTGACTCTCTACTAGATGGACACGATCAACCGCCTTCTGAAAAAGCAGGCGCCCAAACGCCGTGGGAAAGCAGTCGACCCAGACAATCTCCTCGACGCGGATGGAGAGCCAATTGCCCCGGAAAAAGCGAATCCGATCTTCGTTCGCTACATTCAGAATGCCGAAGGCTCCAAGCTCGGTGTGCCGAGTGAGTGGCTTGACGGTCCTCTGGGGAAATGGATGGCAGGGCCGGCGGTCAAGGTTGGTGGGAGTATCAGCATGGGTGGGAGTATGGTCCAGGAGGTCGAGTAGGAGGCACTATCTGATGGTTCGGGCTTGGTTCGATTGACGATCCGATATACGGCTATGCTGTCTGTAGGGAAAGACACAGCTGCTAGAATTGCGGACATCGATCTAGCCAGACCACAGCTATGATTGCTACAGAGTCATCTGGAGGGTTCAGAAAATCCTCGTGTACTTTCTTACTTACGAAGAATCTCCAGCATGGTCGGGTTTATCCGAGGCTGATCTCCACGGGTTAACACCGACACCTTGCTTAGAAGGCCCTGAGGATTTCGAATGCTGCCGTGCTCCCCCAGCCATGCTCCCGCATGCGCGCGTGAGATGCGACCAATTTCCCTTTTGAGCGTGCTGTCATGGCGGGAATTCCGAATACAAGGGGTTGATGTCACCAAAGTGTCCGAGTCACGTGCGAGCGGTCAAGTCCAGACTGAGCTCCTGATAAATGGTGTGGTGGCGATCTCGACAAGCACAACTCCTCGGATCTTCTCGCGCTGCTCTGCAACCTCTCCATCTTGCGTGTATGCGTATAGCCATGTCGGCTTCATCGTGCTTCATGCTGGCGATCCCCTTTTCATGCAAATTCAGGTGTGAGTCGTTGGCTATTGACTAGATTCGGCATTCGTGATTCGGTATCCGAGCGAAGCCGACCCACAGAAGTTAGGACCGGAACTAGTGTAGCGGAAAGTAGCCGTCTGCCTCACATAATCACTTACGGCTAACTTAATAATAAGACCCACCTCATGGCTGAGGGTGAGGTGCAGGACCAGGTGCTGCTTGGAATGCAGCTCCACAGCTCCACTAACAAAAAGACATGCGTGCCAGTGTAATTGCCGCTCTTTCTCCCGCACATGCACATCTCCACCAAGACAGAAAATACTTTTTTTTATTAAAATGCAAAACTAGCCTTCGGGTTATCCTATGGGGTAAGAAATAATATATATCCACCGTCGTCCCGCCTTTCTCACAGGTTGGCTTGATGTATGAATGTCAATCCCCACGGCAACACCACAACAACAATGAGCGGAACCCCGCCAGACAACCACCAGCAATGGTCGGAAAAGCAGAAAGAGCAAGGAATCTACCATGACACGCCAGACACCGACACGCCGCGGAAATCAGAACAGGACATTGAACTTCCACATCGCACTTCAGGCCAGTCCGACCCAGACTCCCTGCCACAAGACGACGACCGCGACCATGATGCTCCAAACGAAGACGACCACCTCGAGCGAACCGTCTCCCTCGCCTCCACCATGTCCCCTCTCCACGAATTCGTCTTCGTCTGTCTCGTCTGCCTCGCGCAATTCATGACCCAAGTGGGGCTCGGCCAGACAATGTCCATCATCCACCTAATCGGGAACTCCTTCGGCATCACCTCCCCCGGCGAACTCTCCTGGCTCATCGCCGCCTACTCCCTCACCGTCGGCACCTTCATCCTGCTCTCCGGCCGGCTCGGCGACCTCTTCGGCTACAAGAAAATGCTGCTCATCGGCTTCAGCTGGTTCTCGCTGTGGAGTATGGTGGCCGGCCTTTCCATCTACTCGAATCACGTGCTGTTCAACTTTGCGCGTGCGCTTCAGGGGATTGGCGCGAGTATCGTTCTGCCGAACGGACTTGCTATCTTGGGGAGTACGTATCCGCCAGGCATGAAGAAGAACATGGCCTTCTCGCTCTTCGGCGCTCTGGCGCCCACGGGCAGTATCGTCGGCAGCGTCTTCGCCGGTCTCTTCGCCCTGGCCTGGTGGCCCTGGGCCTTCTTCTCGTCCTCCATAACCCTCGTCTGCATCGCCATCGCAGGCTACTTCATCATCCCAACACCACCTCAACCAAAACAGCCGCCGGCCCGCGAAAAACGCTCCCTGAAGAACCTAATCTCCCTCCTCGACCTCCCCGCCGCCATCGTCGGCATAACCAGCCTCGTCCTCATAAACTTCGCCTGGAACCAAGCCCCCGTCGTCGGCTGGTCGCAACCCTACGTCTACGTAATCCTAATCATCGGCCTCCTCCTCATCCCGCTCTTCTTCCTCCTCGAAGTCCGCTTCTCGAAACACCCCCTCCTCCCCTTCGACGCGCTCACGCCCACCGTCGCCTTCGTCCTCGCTGCCACGGGCCTCGGCTGGGCCACCTTCGGCATCTGGTTCTACTACACCTGGTCCTTCGTCATGACACTCCGCGGCGCCTCCCCTTTACTAGCCTCCGCAATGATCTCCCCCGTGGCACCATCCGGCACCCTCGCCGCCGCGGCAACGGGGCTGCTCCTTGCGAAAATCCGCCCCGAGGCCGTCATGACCATCGCGCTGACCGCCTTCACCATCGGCATCATCCTCGTGGCCACGGCGCCCGTCGAGCAGACGTACTGGGCGCAGGTCTTCGTCTCGTCGGTTGTTACGCCCTGGGGCATGGATATGTCGTTTCCGGCCGCCACGATCATCTTGTCAAACGCCGTTAGCAAGGAGCATCAGGGTATCGCTGCTAGTTTGGTTAATACCGTGGTTAATTATTCCATTTCGCTGGGCTTGGGGTTCGCGGGCACGGTCGAGGTTAATGTTAATAATGGCGGCTTGACGCAGGAGGATGTGTTGAAAGGGTATAGGGGCGCGATGTATATGGGGATTGGGTTTGCGGGGGGCGGGATGCTGCTTTGTTTGGGGTTTTTGGGGAAGGGGGTTTGGGGCGCGAAGAAGAAGGGGGAGAAAGAGAAGGCGGAGAGTGGTGGTGGGCATGTGTAAGAAGGGAAAAGGAAGAGTCATGATGAGGTTGCATTTGGGCGGAGTTGATGGGTGAGTGTCCTGGTTGTTCATGATGTAATAATACCTAGCTTGTCTATATTTCGGTGATGGGAGTTGAGTCGAACGTATCAATAGAATAGCGCATGTCTGGTTAGATGGGAAAAGACTGTCCATAGTCACTCGAGGTTGTGCTCGTTTCACATATTCCCCCTACATAGTTAATGGCAACTTCACCAGTACACTTACGTTGTATGTAGCAGTATCATCATGGCTTTTAGGTAGCTACATACCTACTACTAGTAATCACTTCCAGGGGAGCAGCAACACGACACAGCTGGACGCCAACATCAGGGCATGCCGAAGAAGACAGCAACTGATCAAGAGAGATTTCAAGCTAATATATTTACAAAGAGCAACCGAGTCGTGCCTGTCAGTCTCGCTGTTCTTCCAAACCCCCCAAGTGTTGGTAGGAAAGGGGGGTTCAGAAGGCCTCCATATTTTGAGATTTCTTCTCTTCTTCCTGTCCCGTGTCTGATAGATGTTTCTGACACCCACGACAACAGTCTCGGAGATGTTCGGTGTAGGAAGCAAGATGTATTGTACAAGTGGATTTTCGGCCCGCCCGAAAGCAATCCCAAGTCGTCGGATCAGGGTGTTGGCAGAAAGATTAGGACTTGATGAAAAGATCAAGAAGAGAAGAGTGTGTTGAGTTTTGGGGTGTGAGTGTGTGTGAGAAGCAATGCAGTCAACAAGGTTCTGTTGTGGCGTATTAATCCCCGATTTCGCCCATTTCAGTCGTTCGTTCAATTCCACTCTCGCCAATGAAGCAAGTCATGCACCAGACCGTCCGTCCGTCCGACAAGTCGAGTAAGTCAGTCTCAGAGCCCGGTCAAATGATCTTCCCATCTAAGGAAAGCATCGAGACCGAGTTTACTCTTCTTCACTTTCCGAGTCTTCGCTTTCAGGCTCGCTTTCTTGGGCATCCGCCATTCCTGACTGGTGTTAGACAAAGAACTGCGTACTCGGTGTACCTTTCGCCTAAGGCGGGTATACTCACCACCATCGGACTGGTTGTCGGAATCACCAGATGCCGCCTCGGTGAACTTGCTCTCAAGCTCCTTCATTAACGCAATCTTCTCCTCCTGCTCCCTTGCAGACATGGGCTTGTTCTTGCGCCGACTCGTGCTAGCTGCTGCAGCCGCCTTCGCAGCCTTGCCGACCGGTGGCTCAAAATCGTCGTCATCATCGTCGTACTTGGGCTTTGGGCCGATGATCTTCTTGACGAATGTCCACAGGTCATAGACGACGGGGTCTGGAATCTCATCGATGTCGAGCTCGAGCTCATCGTCGTTGACGTCGCGGAGGGCAGGAACGCCGTTGCGGATGATTTGCACGGCCTTGCGCATGTCCTCTTCGCTGAGCATGCCAATGCCATCTGAAACCTCCCGCTTCTGATCCAGGGAAAGCTTGGGGATTCGCTTTGGAGCCTTGGGTTTTGTGGAAACTTTGAGCGTGTGGGTGTTGCTAGAGCGCTTGACTTTGGCAGGCTTGTCGGCCTTGGCCGCCTTCTTTTTGCCCTTCTTCGACTTGCTACCGCCGTTCTGCTGAATGAGCTTCGCCGTGAGCTCTGCAATCTTCCGTTGGATCGCCTCTGGAGAGTCATCATCTTCGTCGGGATCATCGTCATCGTCGCTCTCGTCTGGTTCGCTGCCTGGAGAGGCGGGTTCCGAGGTCGGTGCGTGATCTTGCATCCACTGAGCCTTCTCCGACCAGATCTGGTCGAATGCAGTTTGCAATTGCTTTCCGTGCTTGTGAACAACCTCAGCGGAATTGTTGAACTTGAAGCAGTTGTCAAACATGAGATGCATATCTGCATGGAACTCCTTTGCGGTCGCGTACACCCCGCTCTTGAGATTGCGATCGATAGTGCTGAGATCCATCGGCTTCTTGATGACCCGGTGGTATTGCGGGATGTTCAACGCGACAGGATCGACAGGATGTAAGAAGGGGAATGCATAGTCGGCATGCTTCTTGCTGTACATCTGCTTCATGACATGCTCGCAGAACTTGAGCTCAAGCGCATACTTCTTCTTCTTTGGACGAGAAGCCGGGTAAAGGAGATCCTTGGGAGGTGGCCTCACGATCTCTCGCTTGGGTCTTCCGTCAACGGTCGAGTCTCGGCGGATGAGCGGCAGACCGTCTTGGAGTGCAAAAGTGGGTGCGGCGGTAGGGGTTGGCTCCACGGGTGAACGAACTGCAGCGGCGCGCGACTCGCGGCGCGCAGCTTGCTTTGGTGGAGGAGGTGCCTTCTTCTTCGGTTCCACAGGGGCAGGCTGACCAGACTTGGGAAGCATAGACATGGCTTTGAGCATGTATGCTCGGAGTGAATTGCCACTTTGAGTCACGGCGTGATTTGGGCCGTTGAAGAGGACCGAATTTTGCACGATTTGCTCAAAGTCTGCCCAGAACGCATTCACATGTTCATACGAGTCCTCTTTGAGCTTCTTCTCCATAGTTGTAAGATCCATGGGAAGTTTGACCACATCGGGATAGCTCGGAATGCTCAAAGCAATAGGGTCAACGGGAGCAAGGAATGCGGTTGAGAACTTGACCTTCTTCGCCTTTCGCAGAAGATCCGCCAGGAATTTCTTCTGCTGGGGATTATGTTTCAAAGGCGCGGTGTCGTAGGAGCGTGGCTCTTGGGGAGGACTAGGTTCAGGAAACGACTGTGAAGCGACTGTGTCCGGTGCGCCATTGCTCAAGGCAGGTTCAGGTTGAGAAGCGGGCGCATCGGGCATCTTGAAATCCGCTTGCTCAGTGATCGCCTCTTCGGTTTTCTGGCGCTTTGCCGCAGATCCCTCGTCTTCTGTATCTTCCTCGCGCTGGCGAACAACGCCCGAAGTGGGAGCTTCCAGCGGGGCTGCCGCTGCCAAGGGAGGCAGCGCTTCAAAGACAGATTCTTGCACAGGTACTTGAATTTCCGTCTCTTGCGCGTTCTCCATCACCGTGTCCTCCATTGCGGCAGGCTGAGCTTGTATCGACAGGTTGTTCATGGAATGGCCCGCGCCCTCAGTGACTGATCCTTCGACTACCGACTCTTGAGTTGACTTTTTGCCTTCGATTTGTGGAAGGACCGCAGCTTCTTGCGCAATAGCTGCAACGGGTGTCGAGGAGACTTCTGTTTCCTGCGCAGGCGGAGCTTCGGTAGGCGCGACTGGATCTGTTGACTGAGGGGAGGTCAGCTCGGCGGCGCCATCGAAAGTAGGTGCATCATCAGGCAGGGCGGTGCCGCGAACGTCAGAGGTGGGTTGCTCAACCGACGCAGGGACGGTCATGGTGGCGGGAATATCGCTCGGGTTGAGATTATGCGAGGTCTCAGTGGGTTCGGTGGGCTCAGTGGGTTGAGTGGGCTCAGCAGAGATTGCGTCGGGGAGCGCGAGCGCGGCTGTGGGAGGGGAGACGGGAGTGGCGGCAGGCGCGACCTCGGCGGGTTGCTTTATAGTCGCGTCCTCGATGGCAGGCGTGCTTACAGAAGTGTTGTGTGTGAGGCCGTTGCTCTCGGGTGGGTTTCCGTTTGGAAGAGGGTGATGTGAGTCGTCGAAAAGCGCATCGTACGGGGTTGAGGCCCTGTGGTGAGAGATGAGCGGTGAGTTCTCATCTTGTGTGAAGCCAAGTGGCGAGTCGCGCATCACTGACCCGTTCACGGTGCTCTCGAGGTCCATCTCCGACGACGGGTCCAGAGGAGCCTTGGCCTCGAAATGTGATGCATCAAGCGGCTGGTGTGTGGTCGTCATGGTCACCATGCGCTGGGGATGTGAGCTGTGTTGATGTCGCGCGCCTCAGTAGGCAGCCACACCACGTCGCAAAATCAAGCAGCCGTTGCAGCCGGCCGGTGAAGCAGGTCGAGAGTCGCGTGAGCTCGATTCGATGGAGGCAGAAGAGCGCGAGTCGAGCTGGTGATGTGCGCGCAGAGTGGATGGGGTGTGAATTTCGGTCGTGTGCGGCCGTGTCAAGACTGTGGAGGTGGCGCGCACAGTGGTGGTGAGGATGAAGCAACGCGACGACGACAGCAGTGGAGGAAAGTCGGCGTGTTGAAGAAGTTGGAGTGCAGGCGGGAACACAGTGGAGATATTTATGGAGAGGACAGCTGTGAGTGGGCACGTGACATGGAGAGGCGGGCTTCTAGAAGGCGCGCCGTCGAGATGGTCGGGTGGCGAGGTTCGCAGTGACGCGTGTGGTGTTGACGGTCGCGTTGAGCGATGCGCGCAACACCTGACCTGAGGCTCTTTGCCGCAAAAAAATAAGGAAAAGAAGCTGAATAATTATCAAATGGTACAGTAGCGTCCTGGAGCAATGCGGGATGAATGAAGCTGCGAATTGGGCGATGCAGGCGGAGGATGGGGATGGGGGCTCGACGGTGGTAGTTGGCCGATGGTACCCGATTCGGTCGATGTCAAAAGGTCTCAAGACGAGCGCTGGACACCTTGGGAGGAAGGCACGTTAAGTAGTGAAGTGCACCTTCCAGCCTTATGCCCACAGGGGGCTAATCCCTGTCTGCCCTAGTCCGCATCGGGCCTAGCCTCTCATCCGACACAAAACTTTTGCGACGAGCCAAAAGACGAGCCGCAACGACGACTTGCACCGCCAGCACCGCAGTCTCTTCCCCACCACATCTCTTTCTCTTCCACGCTGCCTGTGCAGACCCTCATTCGCCTCTGTAGCTGTCTCGCGCATGCAAATTCGGCATCATGCCAGCTCAGGTATCCGCCCGCCGGCGCCAGGCGCAGCCGCTAGACGAAAATATTGACGTTCCTCCCACAAAGCGACAGCGGCACTCGCACGACACCGTGCCAAACAGCATCGAGTCGGCCCTCATCCAGGACAACGGCAGGAAGCTGACTGCGAACCTCACAAACGGTGCAAGCAACACAAAGAGACATGATGTGGACGAGTCGCATGCAGTGGTTAACAAACCAGTCGGTAATCGTGACGTCGATATGGCCGATGCTGGAGTGGTCGACGTGATTGAAGTCTCGAGCGCCGAGGATGAGAGTGACGATGAAGATTCCGAGGAAGATAAGGAGAGTGAGCCGAGTCAAGAGAAGGACGAGGCGATGGAGAACGGGGGAGAACCGGGCACGCAGGAGATCCGCGAAGAGCCGTCATTCGGCGACATACTCAAGCAGCGGGACTCGCCAGTAGATGTCGAAGCAGAATTCGTGCAATCAGAGGGAAGAGACACTGAACTCGCAAAGTCTGAAGGTCCTCGGGCCCTGTCAGCACCCTCTGCAACTTCCCTCGGCATTGTCCTCGCACAAGCACTCCGAACAAACGACCGCGACCTCCTCGAAAAATGTTTCGACATGAATGACCTCGACAGCGTCCGCGCGACCATCGAACGGCTGCCTTCGTCATTGGTGGGCGAACTTGTATTGAAGTTGGCAGACAGGCTTCACAAACGACCGGGAAGAGCTGGCAACTTGATGGTCTGGGTGCAATGGGCGATTGTGTCACACGGAGGTTACATCGCGAACCAGAGAGGAATCACGAAGAAGCTGGCCGCGCTCAACAAGGTCATGAGGGAAAGGGCCAACGGACTACAGCCGCTTTTGGCGCTCAAGGGGAAGCTGGATATGCTAGCTGCACAATTGGATATGCGCCAAAGTATGCAATCACGCAGATTCGGCGGTGAAGATGACGAGGAGGAAGTCATCTATGTTGAAGGGCAAGAGTCGGATTTGGAAGACCAGGCAGCTGCAGGTGCCGAGAAAGAGGACGATGGCCAACCTGACACATCTCGGCCGTCTCTGTCCAGCCAACTCAAGAAGCAAGTCCAAGGCCTCGATCTGGATGAGGAGGAAGAAGAGAGCGACGATGACGAAGGCGACATGCCTATCACCTTCAAAGACAATGATAATGACGTCCCCGTCGACGCTACATCCGAAGCCAGCGACGACAGCGCGAATCTCATCGACGATGAAGCATCCGAGGCGTCTGACGATGATGACGACGAAGCTTCGTCTGATGACCAATTCGACGCCATGGAGGACGAGAGCGGAGACGAGAGGCCGAAGAAGAAGGGGAAGGCACGGAAGTAAGGAGTTGGTGGGAGGACGACCGTTGAGCATTGTCACTGGGATTTTAGAAGGAAGATCATGCACAGCTTGCAAACCGCAAAAGCTTCGCCAGGGGAAGTGACGCCAGCTAGCGATGCGATTTGGATGACAGGTGAAGGGGTTCTGCATTTTATTCTTGTTTTTGACGGCGATGATACCACACGCACGAGGATATGAGTCGTGTGATTTCGTTTCTTGTGCTGCTAGATTTTTCGATTTTCATGTTGCCTGACCTATCTACATATTCGGAGTATCAGAGGGCTCATAGCGATGCGGTTAGGTCCAGGGCTTCTTCCTGTTGGACGGCGCAAAATAATTCAAAAGTCTTGACACCGTGTTTCATTCACCTACCATAGACTTGCCCCAACCGTGTCTACTGCACACACACCTGATGTGGCGAACAACAACTCCCAGATTAACTTCGCCTCTGACATCGCCATCACGTGCAGATATCTCACGATAATCCTTTTCAAAATATCTCCCTCTCCCGTTTGTCCCGCGGGAACGGCACCAACGGGCATGATCCCTACGCGGCTCATGCAGGGGGTACGAATGTCTTGGCGATGTGTGGCCCTTGCGCTGAAGGGGAGACCCGGAGCAGGCTTGCGGCCGACAGGTTGTCGTGTCGGGCCGGTCGAACCAACAGGCGGTCGGGCTGATTGGCTGTCGGTTCGACAGCTTGTCGACAGGGCTTGGCAACACATCTTTAGCCAGAACAAAAATTCCTATAGACAATCCTCCGTCCAGAACTGCCATTATGCCTAATCCGAGTGAAACACTATCTGATAACTTTGATGATAATGAGTCTTCAGATATCCTTATTCCCTCTCTCTCTCTAATTGCTGTTGACAATGAAGCCGACGCCGGCTCAACATCAACAAGCCGTACGGCGCCAATCTCAAGATTGTCCTCCTCAATCCACAAACACTGTCGTTCGACGACAAAGGAAGAAAAAATCCGAACGAAGAAGCATTCTTTCTGTAAATATTATGTCGTACGGCCTTTACGAAAGATGAAAACGAAGATGTTACCGTTGAGGGAGAAAAGAAGCTCTATGTTGTACGGAAGTTTTGGGAGA
>ML977146.1:83871-103556 GCA_010015705.1 Aulographum hederae CBS 113979 | reverse complement strand
TGCAATTGAAGTTCTCTCAATACCTGGAATGAGTGACAAGCCAGAGAGGGTATTTTCAGGGTCTCGGCGAAGAGTCCCGTGGGATCGTAAGAAGACGAGTACACAACTACTTGAAGCATCAGAATGCGCAAAGGACTGGGCTACAAATGGAGTTCTAGGTGTTTTATTATAATATTGTCTTTTTATCATACAATGAAAATTGCGATTAATGATATGCATTATGCTTTGCCGTCGTATTGCTGAGTTTTGGTGTTGCAAGGCCGGTCGCGGCAGCCCTGTCGGACAGCGGTCGGACAGTCGACCGACACTGTCAGCTGATTGGCTATCGGTTCGACAGGGCTGTCGGGCCTGTCGGCCGCAAGTCTGACCCGGAGTTTACTTAGCCACGTTGCCTTTTCGCCGTCCCCGTTCCTCGTTGCCATCGGTGTTGGGTGAGATGTCGGAAAGGGACATCGGTCCAGGAAGATGGGATAGCTCTGGAATGGAGATATGGGGAGTGGGGTTTGTTTTTCATCTGTCCTTGGCTCTTCGCTTTCTCAAGGTTGTCCTTGGTTCACAAGATTTAGGCTGTGGAGAGATGGATACTAACTACCCAAGGAGCCCCCTGAGATGAGGATGTGGTTTAAGTAGGATAGGTATGGGTATAGTATGGCCCAACCACATAACTTACGGTCCACTTTTAGGGATTAGAATGATAAATAAGCTGGAGATGCAGGTAGGAAGGCAGGGAAACGACTATAGTACGATTGTTGGTGAGGGCTGAGCTTGACTCCGTGTAAGCCAACTCTCAAAAAAATCTAGTCAAGGAATAAGTCAATCTTCTTCTGTTCTTAAGACTTCAGTCTCCTTTTGTATCTTTCAAGACTCCACAGGACGTCAGATTTCCATTGCAGATGGTTTCTCACGTCTCAACCGAGATCAAAACGGTGTTGATTTGCTTGCTCCAGTCATTTTCAGTATTCTTCTACCGATGAACAATCCGTTTGACCGTTTGGAATCAATATTCAATGTGTTATATAGGAAGTATTTCAGCGTCGGGATGCCATCTGTACATAGCTCCATGTACCAACCCTGATGAATATTCAACGTTGTCTCTTCTAAGAGACCCTTTCATTCACTGTCTCAAATCGTCGCCATTGTTTTCTCATTGCGCCCGGAAGCATCTTGCTTTATAGGCATCATCTTAGATGCCGCCCTGCCTCGTTTTCAAGGAACATTATCTTCTACGACCATACGCTCGTTAAACATGGCCAGCACGCATGTTCGAAGTATGAACCATCGAAAACGTCAAGAATCTCCCCATCCTATCAAAATGCCAGAAATTCCAACTCCGCGTGGTAGGAAACAGGAACAGATTACACAGCGACCGTCTATTCCTAGACGCTCCTCATCGCTCAGCAAGACAAGGACCACTTCCCAGCGAGACGAGCTTGAGCCTAGCCGTGCCGCCTACACAGGTCCTCCCTTTCTCGTTGGCAGACACGATAGTCGCCTCTTCGAACCTCTGAAATCGTCTATCAAAGTCAAACCGAGAGATATCATTCTCGAGTCGACAGGAAGTACGCTTTACAACAGCTTGCTCGCAGAGGTTCAGGCCCCAGTTGATGCTTCACTGGTGGAACGGCGGCTTGAAGATGCTCGATATAGGACTCCCGAAATTCAGACAAGAGAGTTGTCTTCTGTGTCGAAAACGGCACGTGAGCTTGTCAAAGGTGTTTCAGTTTGCAGCCCCGAACAAGCAAGCACGCCGGACCTTGACAAACACCTCCAGAACACTGAGATTCATGAAAGCAGGGCTAAAGCGGTGACACCTGTCTCTCTCGACGGATCTCCAAGGCACTTTCCAGAGCCGCAGACCCCGAGGAGAATCTCAGCATACCGTCGAAGAAGGATGGAAGAGAAAGGGCAGATCCCTCCCCCACGGCCATCTACTTACAAACCACAGGAACAGCCTTGCTTGACGAGCCGTCAAGAAAGTAAAGCTGCTCTGGATCATGCCAGGCAGAAGGCCATCCAGCATCACGCCTACCTAGAACAGCGCGTCCCTATCATCCGTGAGCCCATCCGCAAGCGGGCACGTGAGAAGTCGGGTGGCACGGAAGAAACGGACGAGACGTACGCTAAAGCAAGGACGCACCAAGATGAGAAAACCACGTCTCCATCTCCGCAATCCTCGCCTACGGCTGTGAACAACACGCCTCGACGATCAGTTTCAACCACCACATCCGAGTGGGGAGGGTCCACAATAGCAGTGGTTGAAGCAAACCATCTTCTCCCCGTCGCCCTCCTCGCGGCCTCCTTCCGCGACCGCTTCATCAACCAGCATCTCCGCCAGACCCTCGAGGCTATTCCCACTTCCTCACGGAAAGACCTTCTTGCGAAAGCTATCCTCGGGATCCCGCCTTCTTCCCCTGTATCTGCTACAGCTTCCCCAAAAACACCTGCCGTTCCATCTCTCCACACGTCGCCAAACCAACCACGGCCCTCACCCTACTCCCCCTCGCATGACCTGGCCTTCCAGTCCATCAAACGCCAACCCAGCCTCTGCTCTCCCTTCTGGAAAGATCTCCTCGACCTCATTCCGGGCGCCCAAGAGATCGACAGCTTGGCCAAGCCCCTTCCGCCCCAAGCGCAATCATATTTAGAAGCCGTCTGGTTAACGGCAACAGAGTATGAAGACACGCCCGATGCGTGGAGGAATTTGACCACCGGCAGGGTCGATGCGAAGTACTGTCACTACCTCGCAGCAAAACTGGCTGGAGAGGGGACAGGGTTAGTGGATAAGCGACTCGTTCTAGGGTCGGTTGAGAGAAATAGGTGGAGGAGGAAGAAGCAGCAACGTGTAAGAAATCTGCCAAAAATAAAGACCGGGGCGGAGATTACGGAGTTGAGGATTAAGAGGGTGAGGTTTGCGGGATTGGATGAAGATGCAAAGCGAAGGAAATCTTGGTGTGAGAAGTTCTGGTGCGCGGTTTTGAGGGTGATGAGGGAGCTCGGGTGAAGTTGCGGGAGGGTAGGTATGCGTGCTGCGGAGTTGATTACCGTGAGAATCCTAGGGGCGTTTGCATGATTAGCTTCATTTCACTGATCTCCAGATGGTAGCACTCCCGTCGTTTTCCAACTTCGCTGTGTTGAAAAGACCGACGAGTTTTGTTCTTTCCCAAAGAGAATAGAGTTTGATCCTCCTACGGTCACGTGTCCATTATTTCCAGCAAACAAATCTGTCTATGATTTTCCAGACTATCTCTTTGTGCCACTCAGATTGCGATGTTTGTTGGAGAGCTTGCTCGGCTGCCGCTGTTGAGTCTTACACAAGGTCAGTGCCTTGAAATTTGCTTTATGCTGCCGAGAAACAGAAGACTTCGAGGCCTTGCAGACGTTTAGAAACCATGACTTTAGCATCGTCTTCCAAATAATGAGGCTAAGACCAACATCATGTCCCTCGTGGTCTCTGAGCGGACTACTACCAAGCTTTCCGAGACACCTTATTTCGGCTTTGAGATGTCTCACCTTCAAGACTGTTCGAGAAGGCGAACATGTCTTCTCTGAACAACAATGGGCTTTATCACCTTGACTGCGGTTGAATGTGCTTCTCTCTATATCTCTCAATTGTTCTCTATTCGATCTTCTTCCATCTTCGTACACTACTGCCCTCATTCTCTTTCCCCTCTGGAGTGTCCGTCATCCAGTACGATGGCCAAACAGTCTTCCGAAACTCAAAAAGGAGATCCCCAGAGAGACTCCGAGCAAACTCTGGAGTCAAATCGCTTCTCGGTGTTCTCAATAACTTCCTCTGACCTCATAGTCCTCGATGACAACCATACCCAGTATGGAAAAAGCAGACGGTCCACGATGCCGAGTGCCCCGTCGCAGCTGGAACTCTCCAGGAGCCTCCTCGACGACGAAAACCCGCCTGAGAATGTCACTCCGTTTACCATACCACGAAAACCTGTTCCTGCCAACACACAGGCTTCCATAGCTGTGTGGCTTGAAGAGTTACGCCGCAGCGGACGAGGTATACCACCCCCGGAAGCGCCTTCTTTTGCACGGCAAGAGGATACTAATGGGCTCGAGAGCGAATTCCAAAGCTTCCTCGATGATGGCGGGGACAGCCCACGTATTGCTCAATCCAGCTTTCAGCTTGAAGCCACCCACTCACTTTATGGAGATGAACATGCCCCATTTCCGAAGGATGAGCAAGAGAGATGGCATGGCTCTAATGTCGGCCTTCTCAACACTCTGGCTCCTCGACCTCAAGAAATCTGCTATGTGAAAGCGACAATAGAGGATGGCCAGGTGGATACCCCAATACATGCACCAGACTTGAAGGACGGGAGAAGCCTGCAGTCAAGATCTCCAACAAATGACAAACGGAAGATCGAGCCCTCGACAAGGAGTATAGAAGGAAAACGGCCTTCGCGATACAGAAACAGCACTGCAAGGAGTTCTTTGCCGCCCAGGCCCACCGCAGAGTCAGACTACAAGTCGAAGTCAGAGGCACGCCCCCTGAACAGACTGACGAAGGTCAAAACAGCTCCATCCACACACGCAAACCAGGCTTCGCTAAGGGAGAAGGCTACAGTAGCCAGCGTGAAGAGCGAGGGTGGTGATGGCGGTGATAGGTATGAACAAGCGGTCCTGGCGCGACGCTCCACAGACACTCCCAAGACTGTCACGATTGCCCAGTCCAAGCGGTTGACTTCCACCACCAGCTCGCCGACTCTCAGCAAAGCCCCGACAACTCTTTTTCGGCCGCTAGCTGAAGCGCCCGTTCAAGTTTTCGCCGGAATAAAGACATCAAACCGGTATTCCAACAAGCTTACCGATCCTACCACTTTCCCGGCTAAAGACTCAACCGCCAAATCCAGGAGGCTGACATCCGCCGCCAGTACTCCCGCTTTAGACAGAGGTCCAGCAAGTCATTCTCGGCCACAGACTTCCTTGCAGAAATCAACTGTGGCCAATATCACAACAACCCAGACCAACAAACCAACCACCTCTCGAGTCTTCTCCCCAGCCGAGAAGAAACAGCTAGAGCAAATCATCCAGCCCTACCAGCTCCAAGCCCGCGACTCCCTCCCTGCCCCAACAGCCCCATTCTCCATCCTCCCCGACAGAAGAAGCAGCGGCTTCTACGCTCAGCGGCAGAACCGCCCCAACTTCGAGGAATTGAGCTTGGCTGCGTCGTTGCGGTATTCTTCTTCTTCTTCTTCTGAGGGAAAGGAGCAGAGGTATTTGGATCCTGCTGTGGCGGGGAGGTTGGG
The DNA here is from genome assembly GCA_010015705.1 of Aulographum hederae CBS 113979. Classification (NCBI taxonomy): domain Eukaryota; kingdom Fungi; phylum Ascomycota; class Dothideomycetes; order Aulographales; family Aulographaceae; genus Aulographum; species Aulographum hederae. Next base: position 98,292 of record ML977146.1, on the reverse strand, counting down.
CTTGGCTCCGCCGTTGTCGCCGCTGCCGATGCCGAGTCTGCGGTTTGCTCGAGGGAAGGTTAGGGCGGGTGGAGTGGCGGATGGAAGTGGGGCTGGAGGGAGCACTGGGGGTGCGGTGGATGCGAGAGACAATGGGATTGGGGGTTCTAGAAGGGCAGTGAATTCGATTGTTACTCATGGGGTGGGTACAAAAGGAGATGGCACACACGAAGTCGGTGGGAAGAAGAAAAGGAAGAGCAGAAGGGGGAGGAAGACCAGGAAATTCAAGAGGTTGATGAGGAGGGTTTGGAGGAAGATGAGTTGTGTGGGTGGATAGATTGAGAATCGGGAGTTTCGTTTATCTTTTGTCGTTGCATAGGTTTTCAATTTGTCCACGTTGTTTTATCGTAGGAGGCACTCATCTGGGTTTATTGAGTTTCTTACCTTACGGACTCCACAGATATTTCTGGAAGCGTTGAACCTCGTTCCCGGCTGGCGAAAGTCATCTTGGAATCAAGGACACATCAGTCGAACGCTTCGGGATTGACCTGCAAGCCGGAGATCAGTTGGCAAAGGTAACCAAGAGGGCATGTCTAGGCGCAATCAGGGAGACAACTTAGGTGCTTGTTCTGTGAGTGAGCATTAGGGAGACGGGACAGTACCGGAGGAAAGTTTTGCCGATGCCGAGCTTCTCCATGCTCCGAAACCATAACCCGAAGACAGTCTTCCACCTCCCACACTTCCACCTGACCTACTAACTTGCTTGTACCATAATCGATAGTCTGGCTGAGAGATCGCAGAAGACAGCAAAAATGGTGACTTTGAGAGAATGCTGCTTAACCCAGAAAGGAGGCAGTTTAAGTTTCATCTCGTCACTTTCACTTATGATGTACTTGCTTTGTGGTGTGTAGTTCATATCATTCCAAGTGTCCCACGTCCAATCTCATTTTTTTGGTAAAAACTATCTTTAAATGTGTCCAAGTTCGTGAAGGAAGAGCAGATTTTCGTTGGGCAAGGAGGGCCAGCAGACGAACCAGCGGGCTCATTGTTCAAGTCCCTTGTTTACCAACAATGTCCATATCTCAGCAAGCAGAGTCAACACTGTCAAAATGACATACTGTTCCGCGGCACATTTTATATACAAACACTGACTCCTTCTTTTTACACTTTTACACTCACAAACTCTAAACTCCCTACTGGTCAGTCAACATATCTCCTAAAAGACCATCAACGAAACACATCTCTTCCAATGAGCTCATCCGATAAAAACAGCAGGCAAACCGCTTCACCGGCTCGGCCAGTCCAACAACTGGCAGCTTCTCGCCCGCCACCAGGCCCGCGAGGCCGAAGCTATCTAACCCCACCACCACCCCTCTCACAGCGTCCTATCCTCCCGATATCTCCAACACTCACTCGGGCACCCCCAAATACACCCAATTCCGTCTCACCATCACCAGACCCCTTCGCCGATAAATTCATAGCCTACCGTACCCCTCCCCGAACCCCAAACCACATCTCCCCCGCCAGCCAAGAATGGGCACAACGCAGCCCCCAGGAAAGATGTCCCGACATTGGGAACCTGGCCACGGCTGTGCCGATGTCCGTTTTCCCACCTTTGAAGAGCCCGGGGAAGGAAAAGGTCCCCTTTTGCCAATCTCCGGGATTCAAAGACCCCAAAGCTACAGCTTCGTTGAAAGCAGCAGGAGAGGCTGATGTTGCGGTTGGTAAGCCCGGCGGTGAGTGTCCCCTTCCAAAGGATTTCAAGCTTGGACCGCGGGTAGTGGGCAAGTCAAGGTTTGTGGAGTGTTTCGATTTTGGGGATGCGGATCCACCTCGCGCTTTGGAGCCGGCTCCGAAGAAGACGGGGAAGAAGGTGGGTGGTCGCGGAGGAGATCTCTAGTATGGTCGTCTGAATAGGTAAGGCTTGGTATAAATCAATTTTTTTTCCTTTTGCATTTCATATGTCCTTAATTTATAACACTTGTTCAGGAATTTACTGTGTGCACTTTGGCAGTGACGTATCTTTTTCCCGAAAACCAGTCTGCGTCCAAATTCGTACCGCCTTTTGGTTTAGGCCGCCAATGGGAGCTGAAACCATTGGTGAAAGGCCATAATGTGTCTCAGTAAATTACTGTCGTGAGTCGAGAGCATGTAATGCCAGTCCCATCTCCGTCTCTCATGGTCTCAATCAATTTCGTTTTCTTTCGCGTTCAACAATGCCAGGTTGGTGGTCTAACCGCGAGTGCGTCGAGTGTCTGCTAGACAGGAACATTGTTCATGAACAATGAAAGTGGTCAAGGGTTGAAACCCAATCTCTTTGACGACATGCAACACAATGGAGGACTCTGCGGTATCCACGAAAACATAAAACCAAGAAATGCCAACACAGTAACACTTGCTCTGGACATAACAACACGCATCGGAAATGCTACCACCTGGAAACACAGCTTCTGGCGGGAGAAGAAGGGGACAGCGAGATTCCCCTAGAAGTTTGTACAAGGCAAGAAAAGCATATCTGAGAGAGATGCGACGGGAAACCAAACACACAGAAGAGCTCCGATGGATCTTGTACGATACGCTGGAGGCCTACGCGCCGTTCATCCAGAGATTTGCCGGCCAAACGCCAAAGAAAACATACACCGTCCATGAGCGGTCTCCCGGAGGGTCACTCACGAGGACCAAGTTGTACCCTGCGACGCCGGACCCGGAGCCGAATCCTGTGTTCTCTTATTCGTTGCGTAGTCTAGATGAGAACTACGAAAGCGGTGAAGATGGCGAACTTGAGGAGATCGGTGAGAAAAGCATCGAGTGTAGACTCAGGAATCTGCTGACAGTAATCCAGTCCAAGACAACCCATCCAATTACGGTCCGCCTCGCGAATCTACCCCGGTGTGTCTGTTAGACCTGGAGATTCGAGGTCCGGCATACGAACCAAGGCGACCGCGGAGCATGTACAGGCTGGGAGATATGGGGAGAATCCAGGCAGAGTATCTGACAGATGAAGAAGATGACCAAGATGGAGACGACATGGAAAGCGACGAGGAAAGCGATGATGGATATCTCTCCTGCTGCATGGGCCTCGCTCGATTCGGTTTTCAAGCAATGGCGTCTACAGTCATCTCGCTTTGCTGTTCTCAAGGGCGTACCCGGGGTCCCCGGCGTACCCGGCTTTAGGGGCGGGCATCAGCAAGGAAGCTGGGCGTGTATTTTGCTTGATCAGGTTTTCTTCCCGCGGTTTCAGCATCTTTTGATCTGGTAGATTGGTCGAAGCTTCAGCTGTTTCGCACTTGTATTTGCCAATCGGGACGACTGGAGATGCGATGCTGATTGATGGAGAGAAGGTTGCCACATATCGAGCTCCGGTGCTCGATACCTGAGTCGGGCTGATGGTGATGGGTTCTTGGTTGATGCGGCGCAACGGTTAAACTCTGCGATATCTAGTATTCGTAGCTTCCACTGTGAAGTCTTACAAATTTGAAGATCGAATGCTTAGCTTTGGTGAGAGGGGCTTTGCTGTAAATGTAGTCGAGCTAGGAGAACACAAGCGTGATTGAGGATTGAGGGCGAATTCTGGAGGGAGCATGGTCATTACTTGAGCTGAATTCCCCACTAGCTATAGAATAGCAAACATTTTGGGGCTGTACATCTCGGAGTCTCCCATACCACACTTTCCGTTTGCATTCTCCATAGCGATGTAATGATAAGAATGACCTGTAACATGTGCGATGCTGACCATAGAAAATACATCATCATTCTTTTGGAATATGAACGGCATCTTGATTCCAAAGAGGCCGGCCAAAATATCTCTTGGAACAACGTCCCCAATACATTGTCCGATTCTCTGGGTCTGAGTTAGGAAAAATGTATTCTCCAGGCAAAATGGTGTGACAGCCCGCTCAACCTTATGAATATCTTCAAGTAAAGACGCAACGTTCGCATCTGTCTGCTGTCATATCAGTAAACCTTTTCCCTTTCTTGGTAAGATTGAACAAGCGCTTAAAAGCAGAAAAGGCCGCATCCCACCAGTCATAGCGGCCTCAATGGGGACTACATAGGGACTCCAGAATGTTCTCAAGTAGAACGTGTCGTCCACGAACCATTGATACAGTTTGAGAAAACCAGTAGTCCCACCTTTCGAGACCCGTGACTGAATCCAAGCTTTGCGGCAGAGAGAACTAAGATTCAACAGAACCAAGCTCAACTCCGCGGGTATAGAGGACCTGAAAATCGTCAGAGAATCTAGCCACTGGACTCTCACGGGAAGCTTGCGCGATTGCAGTATTGACTGTTTCGGGCCACGTTGGAACAAGATATGCAGGATGAACCTTGGCCTCCTCATGACCTGACTGTTCCGCAAAGTTTGCGACCCAGCTCGGGAAGGTATGAATATCTACGGGCCTAGCAGTTGCAAAGACCAAGGATGGATATCCCGACCCAAATTCGTTTCCGATAATATGGGCCATTGCCTCTGAGTACACTTTTGTTGCCGTCTTGGAGTAGTCAGGAATGATTGGGCGGGATTCAAACGCACACATGTCCAGCAAGCCGAATATTTTGTCACGTTCGTCCGTCACCTGGAGGTGTAATGTCCGGAGTAATTGAGTCGGGAAGGATGCCGAAGGACCTTCCTTTCGCATGGCTCGTACTCTTGAGAATCCCATTGTTCTATCAAGAAACCTATTCAAGGCTTCCCTCATTCTTTGGTCGACGTCGCGGGAGTTCGTTTCCCCGAGAAACAATTTCCAAGTCTCGAAATCGTCCATGCTCTTTGCGTACACGCTTGGAAACAAGTCGTCTTCGGAAACTGGATATCTTTGGCTGAAACGCTGGTATAGCGTATCCAATTTCTCTCCGAACTGCGACCAATGAATGCTTCTTGGTCCGCAGAGCAACTGCGGCTCGCGTCTCGAAAGAACGACCTCTTGCACAGTCCATGTTCGATCAAACCACGGTCGATGGCAGAAGTCAGCCACAGAGCAGAGGAATCGCGGTATGTCAGCGTGCATTACAGTGCCTCTGTCCATACAGTATAGCATGAAGTCGCTGCTATCCGTCGGAAGGCCTAGCCAAACAAGAACTTCACAAGCACTGGCATAGATTTTACCCATGAGCTGTACTTGACGGGTTTTTTCAGTGACACCACGTTGATTGATACACACCTGGTCAATCCAGATGACGAGCGGCTCTGTGGTATTTCGGAGACATTCGAGGGCTGTAGCGAGGCTTTCAGTGATATGAAGGGTCTGGCCATTGCATTCCAAAAGAGCATCGAATTTGGGAGCGCCCCAGCAGTATGAGAGTGCAGAGAAGGTCGGTTCATCCGACAGTCGAACCTCCAGTAGGCGTGCTCGGAGTGTATTTCCTGGTGACCCTGGTAGAAGCTCAAGTACTCGAATGCTGTCGTCGGCAGGAAGGGGTTTATGTATGTGTCGAGCTGTGGCGACCAATGTTGAAGACATAGCCGATAGCACCTAGATTATGTACCTAGTCCATTGTGTAAAGAAGCTGGACAGCTTTGATACCGTAGAGCATGGAATGGAAGCTCTCTATTGGGCTGAGGGAGGCACGATAGTTTTATCCCAGGAGAGGCGTAAAACTGTCGGATACTTCGGATACTTAAGCAGGCCAAAAAATGCACAAATAATTGTGCGCACCCTTTTTCGCATTTGGTCTCCGACAGTTATGAGCCCGGTTCGCACGCAGGGAGAACGCTAGCCGCAAAAAAGTGTATTGCATACCACCCAACGGGTCCTGGTTCGACTCCCAGCGGATGCGTCCGTTTTTTCGGCAAAAACATACCATTAAACCCAAAACGCTACAAGAACGGCAAATTCGTTAAACGTAGGGTCAGTATTCAGGCACAGCTTCGGAAGACCTCTGTGTACCTGGGGGGGTATGTCGGATACTTCGGATACTTAAGCAGGCCAAAAAATGCACAAGTAATTGTGCGCACCCTTTTTCGCATTTGGTCTCCGACAAAAATCAGCCCTGCTGCTGCTGACTCTGAGATGTGGTTCGGGAAAACCTTTTTCCGGACTGTCCCTTCCCTTCCCCTCCCCCCCCCTCTTTTGCTCGCCTCTTCGACCAACATAAAACTCCTTCAGTCAATGTTTCCTTCACTGTCCCATTTTCCTTCTGTCTGGATTGCGTAACAGATTAGATATTCTGTCATCTGGCCTCTCTACGGCTACATGTCGTCGCCAAACTCATTAATAATGTAAGTACACTCCCTCCGCAACAGTGGTAAGAAAAGAGCAGTTGCAACCCAAATGCATTCTGTCATATGCCTCCGGTATCAGCTGCGGGCAACTGTTATCGTCTCGTCTCCACTAGACCGTCTTCGGGAAATGCTTTCTTCGTGTTCACTTTGTCTCCAATTGCAGTCGCGATGCTCGGATACTTTTGCCTCGAAAAGCAGATCGAATATGGCCGAGGGTTGGACCGGCCGAGGGTTGGACCAGCCTTCGAAGCCAAATCATTCCACTGAAGCCTTGTCCTGTCTCTCCTGAAATTATTCTCTCCTACAATTATATATCCTACAAATCATAAGTCCTCATTTAAAAAGCGCTATCCCTTCCCTACTTCGACCGCCTCACCCGCTCACCTTGGTTTGCTGGAGCCAGAGCATATTACAAAACCACGACCGGCGCCGACCATCGAACGATCTTCCTCGTTGAGCTCATCATGGCAAGCATCAGCCTCCTGGAAGCTACCACCTTCGCCATCCTCTTTGCTGCCTTTCCGATTTCTTTCCCGCTCGTCGCTTTCGGTCTGATTTACCTCTGCATTCGCAATCACGTCTGAGACATGTAAGCAGAATTTGCCTTATTCATTGAGTTCAGTTGATTTAGCTAGGCTGACAAAAAGTCAAACTCAGTCTATGGAGCGTCTTTGAATGGACGGAAGGTTTTGAGGGTCGACAGAGTGGCAATGAGTTCGAATATCCCCCAACGGTCGAACGAGAATGAGTTGTACTCCTCGTGGTGAGCACCACGAGCTTTTCGTTCGGGATTTGCTGTTACTTCGAGGCACTGAACCGTCACATCGTGTGGTCGAGGGTAGGAGGTAGCGGTCACACTCTCGTATGGAAGGGCCCAATCGAAGTGTCGAAGGCCTCTTCCCCTTGGGCCTTCCCATGTAGCGGCATACCTCTTCTCATTATTCTTCAACTATGCATGGTCTCTTTTCCATCTTCCCTACGAATGATTGCATTCCTTCTTTCATCAAACCTTTGGCGCTTGTTATAAGCTATTCCCTTTGCGCATAACTTTAAGTTGACCGCCATCACGTGATTCCAGCTTTCTCCTCCCTCAAACCCACCAGATAACACACAGACGATCTTCCCACTGCTAAAGAAAGACTGCAAAAGAGAACAAGAAGGCCCAAAAACTTCCGGCTCATTACAAAAAGCTGATTGCCTTTCTGCCCGTACAAAAACTACCAGGTTGGTATGTACTATGTTTCCCCCAGCAAAGAGCACACAATCTCCTTTCTCCCACGGTCGCCTGTCCGGTCAACAAGTATCATTATAATTATGAATCAATTTATAGTGCTAGCCGGTTCCCTTTCGGGTCTATGAACACTGTAAATCTACATTGATGACGTAGGTAAAAGCTGATAGTAAGAGGGTTCCCTCTTATTACCAGTAAAACCCTACCACAGCCATTCGACCTCCTTATTCCCCTTCTACTCTGGTTTCCATACCTTCTCCTTTCTAGTCGGTGCTTCCACATCGCGAAGCCTGTTGGCACAGTCTCCTCCCCTTCACCTATAACGCTTGGAATGGGGCCCAGTCCCGTGTCTCCGTTCTCTCCACTTCCACAGATGTTGCAAAGTATGATAGGACTCCTGTTTCTAGAAGCCACCTCGCCGCTGTTGAAGAGCAACCTTGCTTCTCAAATGCTATTGGTGTTCCATGCCAGCTGAGAGTGTGTCAGGGCACGCACACAGGAGCTGAATGATCCTTGTACAGCTGAACTGGTCGTCAGCTGTGGTCTCCTTTCTTCCTGTATTTAGCAGAGCCCTTTGCATCTCCAAAGACAATTCAATCAATCTTTTCCCAACTTCTCCGAGTCACATGTTTTGCCTACAACTTGCTGCACATCCTCCAACAGCCGCGTAGGCGGCTTAATCCTTATTAGCAATCAGGGTCCGGAAATTCGTCGATCCTGCGTTTCTAAGTAGCCGTACCCTTTGTACCTGTAGGTCGGGGCAGAAAGTAGCAATATGATCCAGTGTCTGTCGTGGGGCTCCACACGTACACGACGGTAGCACTCCAGCCACCCCTATTCTAGCTAGCCAGTCTCGGACTCCTAGAACCTCTGTACGGAGTAGGAAGAGAGCTGTAGCCATTTTTTAGGAAGCTTTTCATAGAGGGTAAGAGGCTGCTGCTCCCAGCCCGTCCAGAAAATATATATATTCAGTAGCTACGTACTTAGTTATATAGTAAGGTTGACCACAGCTCGCTCACCCGAGCTCCTTACCATGGTTTTTCAGCCTTCAGGCCAGTAGGTTGCTGCTGGAGCAAAACAGCCCCCTACCCGTGTATCCCCTGATTTGCTCCATAAGCCCATCACAACAGCTGTACCTTCTGTCTCTCGATGAACCGACACGCGTATCCGTCCTTTCAGGCCACACAGACAGTGTTGTCGACAAGAGATTGACCCTTCCTCCGTATAGCACTTGCCGTACCATACTTAGTCCACCAGGGGTCACTCCCAGGCCCGTATGAATAGAGTGGGCGAAGTCCCTGGAGCCGTCCATCGCTGCCATTATGTACCACGCCCCGCGATCTAGGGAGCTTTGCTCCCTAGACCGTTTCGCGTTACCTGTAGGGGTCTCCCTATGATAGGCCGACCGTGTCTTGCAGGAGGGAGTCCTCTGTAGATCCGTATCCACGCGATCTATATGCCTCTCCGCCTCCCACTAACCAAGCTTGTATTCCCCTACTCCGTCAAGTCTCTTTTGAAGTGGCCTGGGTGCCAGCGCCTCGACAGTGGCCTGGGTGTCACTGCCTTCGGTGGCCTGGGTGTTTCGCTTTGGAAGGTTGCGAGCTCCACGCTGTTTAAGGCTCTTCACTTAGCCACCAATCGCACGGAATGTCGTCAAGTCCGTAGGTAGTGCCAACGTCAAGTCTGTGAGATGCAGTCAGCGTTAAGTCTTCAAGAGAGTGGCCTGGGTGTGTAGTTCGTTCCTGTGCCCTCGCTGCTTTGCAGTCTCAGAGCGGTACAAGCACAGAGGTGTCCTGTCGCGATCCTAGGGCATCCACGTCCACCTGAAAGGTGAGTCAGGCTTCGGACAGGCTTGCTTAGGGCCTGTAGAATCGTGTCGGATGGTTTTCAAGAAAATTCCTCTGTTCCACTGTTATGTGGTTCAGTTATTACGCGAGGAACGAGCGTAATTACTTTCACATTAGTCATGTGATGGGAGGGGGAATGAGTGGTTTTGAAATGCCAAGCTAAAATGATTGGTTGTCGACGTCCAACCTTATTCGAGAATGATTGGCTCTCGATGAAGCGCAAATAAAGGAAACTTTAACCGGTCTACCGTACTCCGGAGACGGAATAACAATTCTCCGCTGACCCGTGAGTAACTCCCACACGTGATATCAACACCACCTACACCTTCTCCGGTTGCTCTCTGCTCACGCGTTGACTACAACAACAATATACCGTGTGAAGCTTCCACTTCCCACATCACCCACTTTCTCTCCCTGTCAACACTTCAATCTCTTCGTTCCTTATTCTTCAACACTCGACCGTCAACACCTCAAAGATGCTCGCGACTTCAGGCGCAGGCCATCCTCCGCCTCGCCCACCTGGTGGTGACGGTCGAAAACCACCTCAGTCGATTCCACTTGTCCTCGAGCGCCGACGGTGTGGCCGCTGTTAGTTGATGAGGTCGATTGAGCACTTCCAGAGCGAGCGCAAAGGAGGGAAGCTAACTACTCAATGTGACGATTGTCGACGGTTCCAACAAGAAGAAAGGGAAGCGAAACGGACTGCTGATGCCGCCAATCTCACACCTCACCGCCCTCGTCCGTCGATTCGAGAAACCCCGAAAATTGCCAGTCAGCCCCGTCAGAGGGATCCATCTGAGAGCGGGAGCTCCACTCCATATGGCCGCCGATTCTTACCACGAGGTCAGGATAGTGGCGACTCTCCACTCACGGCTATTGCTCGTCGTGCGCAGACAGATATTAGTCGAACGCATCGTATACATCGGCGAGCTGGCGGTGAGCCTTCCTCTACACCTAGCATGAGCTCTTTGCGTGGGCGACTGGCGGCAGCACAAGAGCGGGAGCAAGAAGGTCCTTCGTCAATTCTTGGATCACTTGCGGCTCAATCGTCTTCGCAGATGTTTTCGTCTCAGCAATCCGCAGGATCTCAACGTCAATCTCGATCTCAACGTCAATCTCAATCTCAACATTCTCTTCTTTCGCGGATACGTTCTCCGACTCCACTTCACATTCTAAGCTACAATCAACTGCTTTCCAACCATCCCGACGACGAGCTTGACTTCGAACCGATATACTTCTTCTGCAGCGAGTGTATGATCTTCCGACCTCGTCAGGTCAAGGTTCGAGATTTCGTATGTCGATACTGTGACGACGGTTCTGTTGGCCAAAACTATAATACAGAACGTGTATGGTGTTTAACAGCTCACCACGAGGCGCCGCGCAATCAGTTCCACGATTCGGATGGGCAGCATTGGTTGGCCTGTCGCCCTTGTCGGAATACAATCGATGATAGCCCATTCGCCGTTACACTAGTTGATCCTCGTCCGCCATCTCGGTCATCCTCACGGCCATCCTCACGGCGCTGCTTTCATCCATTTCGAGCTCTTGCCTCTATCGAATCTCGCGCCTCTGAATCTCGCGCTTCCGAGTCTCGCGCCACTGAGGCCTCGATTGAGCAAGAGCCCTCCCATGATCTGGAGAGAGAAGCAATTGAAGCTCGAATCGCGGAGCTGGCCCTTCCCGACCCCCCGATGGACCTACTCGACCCGGATCTTGATCTCGAAGCTCCTGCTGTTAGCGACGAGGATTGGCAGCGTGTTGTCAACTTCAACAAGGCTCTTGATGCGGAGCAGATCCAGCTTTGTGCTCGGTGCAAGGAGCGGTGGTTCAATATGCGATTAAGAGATGGCGTCTGCGCTCGGTGCCGGTCTTACGATACACCTGCGGTTATGGCGGAGGCTGGTGTACATCTACTTGGCCGTGATAACCGTATGGACCCTGGTGACGTACCCTCGCATCTTCCGCCTCTATCACAGATCGAAGAGATTCTCATCGCACGCGTTCACGCCTCCATGTCTCTCGCCCAGGTTCGAGGCCAGCAGTGGAAGTACAAGGGCCATATCCTACATTTTATGCGAGATATCGCGAAGGTCTACGATCAGCTTCCGTTGCTCCCACAAGATGTTGATATCATTCTAGTCCAACCGTCAAATATGGAATCAGATGGTCGACTACAGCGCCAGTTTCAGCGGGAATTCCGCGTTCGCAAGGGCTATATCGTTCAGTGGCTTCGCCACCTCAAAGCACACCATCAAGGCTATCGTGACATTGTCATCAACCAGGCTAATATCGACGCATTGCCTAATGATGCCGATGTCTCCTCTCAGCTCAGCCAGCACCAAGCCCCAGAGATTGCGATATCAGAAGAGGAAGAGGGGAATAGGCAGGATGATGAAAGTAGGCTCCCACCAGACGAGTCTGTGGTTCCTGACATCCAGGCGAATCAAACAGAGCTCGATATCCTTCGTGAGGCTATTCTTCCTGGCTCGCAAGCTATTCAACAACCTCCACAACTAGCAGGAATCACTATGGCTCCGTTTCGATCAACTCCTCTATCCGAATTCAATCGATCACAGGCATTGCTTAGCTGGGCTTTCCCGACACTCTATCCTAATGGAGAAGCCGAATTCATCCTCCCTCGAGCGCGTACTGTTACGTATCCCCTTTATCTTCAGCATCTCATCAAGTATCGCGATCCACGATTTGCCCGACATCCAAGATGGCGTTACGTTACATTCAATACAATGCTTCGGCAATCCGTGAATAAGCGCAGCAACTACTACGCGAATACGCGCAAGAATGATACTCTTGTGGACATCGATGCTTTACGCCAGGCGTTTGAGGATGATAGTGCTGAAAGTTGGGCGTTATTAAGCAGTATTGTACGCTATGCTGGATCAATTCGGGGTACACGTCCATACTGGGGACAGCGGCGATCGCAGCTTGAGGCTACAGTTCGTGAGCTTGGTTGCCCGAACGTGTTCTTTACCTTCTCCGCCGCAGATACCCACTGGCATTCTCTTGCCAGGCATATGCCACGATTCGAGGAGTGGCAGGCTGCACCTCCCCAGGAGAAATCGCGGATCGCGCGTGTCAATCTCGTCAACAATCCCCACATCGCTGTCTACCATACCTCCCGTCGATTCGAACTCCTTATGGAGCACGTTGTGAAGCCAAAGTTTGGTCCGATTGAATATTGGAACCGAGACGAATATCAGGGGCGCGGAAGTTCTCACAAACATGGTTTCTTCTGGTCGAAGGCACTGGTAGAGGTGAAAGAGATGGATAGCGAGGAGTCTAGGCAGGAGTTTGCGGACTTCTGGGGTAACCACGTTCAGGCCCTTAACCCCAAGGGCTATCGCGATCACATTGACTTCACGGCTGCAAGTCCTTTGAGCCTCCCATTCTCGGAGCAGCGTAATACCCTCGATTACCTCACGGAGATCATCAGCCGTACCCAGAAGCATAAGTGTACCGATCGGTATTGCAAGCGTAGAAAGAGGGGAACAGACGTCTTGGAATGCCGCTTCTACTTCCCTCGTCGGGCACGGCCACATGCGGAGGTGACAAGAGATATGAACCCCCTCCACTGGATCTTCTCTGCGGCTAATACGGCGTGGAATGAGGATTCTGAAACTTTCGTGGGGTGGGATAGCATGATGAACAGCTATAACCGTGTAATCTCGATGGCCCTGCTTGCTAACCACGACTTCTTTCCGTGTACAACTATGAATGCTGTCCTCAATTACATTGCAAAGTATGCGAGCAAGGCAGAGGTGAAGACTACATCCTACCGGGAACTAGTCGACGAGGTTCTGCCCAACATCAACGAATTGGTGGTGTCGAAAATGCGTATATAGCCGGATAATACAATAATCTGTGACGGGTCATGCAAAAACCTACAGATCACGTGATACTGAATTTAGCTGCGGCTTCCGCAGCCTGCAGGCCCTTGTGGCCTGCTAACTTCGTGTGATTTATCGTGCTCTCGGGTGGGCCGAATAGCGTTTTAGGTAGAGGTTTCCGCTTACTACCGACTGACTACGCCCTTCCTCGCGTAAATTTGGGCCTTGGATCCCCCGGCCCCCCATTATTAATAATAAGATGCTATCCAATCTTCTTGAACTTAAATCATTCTACTAACTCTGTTTAATATCTTTCATTGTTCTATACGCTATTCGCAACCTCCGCTACACTTAAAACGTCCCTATAACAATTGGTGGGAAGTACGAAATGAATAGTCTGAGCATAAACACGTGATGTTGAATGGGTGACGGAGATTGGGAGATGGATAGATGAGTAGATAGGTAGATTGATTGCTGGATTCTCTGAATACAGCGGATCCAGCTGATTATATCCTCGCGCCTGTGGCAATTAATGCCCAATACTGCAGTGCCGAATCATCATTATGTGAGAGCAACATGTTTCCATCATAATGTGATAAAGGCGATGGTCTTGGCACGCGACAGTACCGCGCACCGCATGTGTGTATTTAAAGCCGCCTGCGTGTTCGGCGCCGCGTTCATTCAACGCCGCAGGTTTATCTCTGGTGCCGTATGCGTGTGGCTCATGCCAATGTAGCATGTGACAGTCCCGGCAGTCCTAAAGCAGCGCTCACAACAACGCAAATTGTCATCATCTTGAAACTAGTTAAAGTAACGTTAGACTTTAAAGCATTAATAATCATCATGGAGCATTACGGAGTAATAATCTACTATTCCCACTCGTGCCATCCATACAGTATATAGGGACGTCAATCCTAATGGAGGTAGGTGGGGAGGATGGTTAAGGAAAATTCGCTAACAAGCCAGTTCTATGCTCATGATCCTTCCATCATTGTATCCGAATGCGATGATGGCATTATAAACAGCAATACAGCTCGTTCGATGCTCGGAAGGGAGCCAGAGAAGCCGATCGGTCTGACTACTCACCCATTGATCCTTGATAAATATAGCTTGGGGAGACTGCTGTCGGGGAAGAGCTACGCTATTAAAAGATATGGAGGAAGAGATAGCTAAGGTTCCCCAGTTAGTCTCTAGAGAGGTGCCATTCGTAGAGAAAGTAAGTCTGTCAACGGTATTGCCAGGATCGAGCGTCTTCCACAGCGCCCCGGACCCGGCATCCCACACCTTGACCGTGTGGTC